>JALLBC010000251.1:0-10407 GCA_036939775.1 Skeletonema grethae | reverse complement strand
ATTTGCCAACTGTACCGCCATCACCTCTGCCAACTCATACGCCGAGCATACCACCATCACCTCTGCCAACGGAAGTACCAACTGTACCGCCTTCACGTCAACCAACTCAGGAGCCAACTGTTCTACCGTCACCTCAGCCAGCCGAAGTGCCAACTGTACCTCCATCGCCTCAACCCACGCATGTGCCTTCCAAGGCTCCGACTTTGTGACCAACTACTTACTATTGGCTCTGTGTGTAATCGGTATTCTAGTCCAAATAATCGTATTCCATGTTATAACTGCTGTGATCAGAATTTGAATAGTGTGATCAGATAGAGTGGAGATGAATTCTGAGCACTGGATGTCCACAATGAACATCAGGATTATGGAATTGTTTATTTCAGGAGACAATTTTTAGGAGATAATTCAACAAATTTGAGCTTTGACGCGGTGTGCGATCTTGAACTTTTGATGGTGACGCAAATAATATACTTATAATGCAACCAGATATTTCATAAAACAATAACAAACTCTGAATCAGATTCAGAACTCCTTATCAGAATATGCCTTAACTTTCTGAGTTGGATAATGCAGTAGTTGATACTCTAAAACACATTACCTACTCCTCTTTCTAGAGTTCGTATCCTGTGAAGAACCAAGAAGTAGAGAGGTAGGAGGTATTTCACTTTGTTTATTGCACTGAATCTTCCGGCCTATTAGGTGTGCCCGCAAGGGGCGACATTGCAATATCTCTATTTCCCAGATCGCACCCCCTTTTGAGAGTCATTTGACAAGCGGTGTAAATACTTATTTTCAATTATATCAACTTGCTGAATCAAAGGCTCCTCCCTCACAAGCACAAGAATCAGGGTACAATGATCTTTTTTCCCAAGAGTTACAATTTACAAGAGATGTTTGAATTGAATCAGATCTATAATTTGATGTAACAAAGTGTTTCGTATGCACCCACAGACAGAACAGCACTGACCCTGTCCTCCCTACTTACTCTACCCCAATAGGAACTTTTTCATAACGTACAATAAAGGGAGCTACATTGCAAGCAATCCAAGGTTTGTCAGCTCGCCCACAGACCCCGCACCGCCAAATTGGACGAACTCCAAGAGTCTTTGTCTTTTGCTTTTCCCGCTCTATCATAGCCTCCAGATTCTCTTGATTCGATTGCCATTCGATAAGCTTAGCTTTTGCGTTGTCATAATTCAAATCAGCGCCTCTCTCCAACAAACAAATCAAGTCTGAAAATTCTTTGCTATCTGGACTGAGGTCTCTAAGACGATTTGCTCCATCTTCTGACCCAAGGCCCATTGCGTCAATAGCATTCTGAAGAGTTTTGAGAAATGCTGGGTCCATGCCTTCAAAGATGTTTGTTGGGACTTCAATATCTTTCTCCTCTGCAACGGCTTCGGGCTCAATCCCCACTTGCTCAATCTCAATTATCTTAGTTGCCTGAGCATGTTTAATAGGTGGCACATCCTGATGGGCCGTAGCCTCTAGTGCTAGTGATGTCCTTTGACCAACTGCTGCACATGATTGTCCACCTGCCCTTGACCTACGCGAATCTAGGAGCTGTTCAAGGCCTCTCTTAACATCATCAAGGGTTGAATTCAACGATACCATTGCACCGGTCGTCTTCGACTGCTGACTGAATCGCTTTGCCACAACCTTGTAAACATATTTTCCCCATGTCACACAATCGCGCCCGTTTCCAAACGATGAGCCGCTTTCGTCAATGAGCCGCTGGGAAAGTTCTAAAAGTGCATCAGAATCTGGTTCATCTAGCGGAACATCGGCCCTTTTCAGTTCAGCAAGGAGAAGGCCTGAAACAGCTTTCGTATTGAAGTCATCAAAATGCACTCTCTCAGAAAACCTCGATTTGAGACCAGGATTGGTATTCATCATTTGCTCCATATCCTCGTCGTAGCCAGCCAGAATAACCAAAAGCTTCCCCTTGAATTCTTCTTCAGTCAGGGCCCCGACCAATTCGTCAACCGCTTCAGTCATAAACGACCCCCCCCTAGAAGGGTCCATTTGATACGCCTCATCTATGAAAAGGACTCCGCCAAGACTTTTACGTAGAATATCTCTTGTGCATTTTCCTGCCTGACCAACATACCCCGTAATCAAATCACTTGCTTTTGCCTCCACCAATTCTTCTCCGGACAAAAGGCCCAATGCATTGAACAAACGCCCCATTTTTCTAGCGCAAGTCGTCTTGCCAGTTCCAGGATTCCCCAAAAACAAGTAGCAGTGACTGACGCCACATGACACAGCACTCTTTCCCTGAGCTTGAGAGAATTCCACCGTGCTCTTGAGTTCAGCCATTTGCTCTTTCACTGACTCGCAACCAATCAGGTCATCAAACAGGGAGTCCAGGGTGGCTGCATCTACACCGTCACCGCTGTAATCGAAATCTTCCGCAGTCAATTCATCATTTTGCTGATCTCTGCGTTGCATCGAAAGAATACCCTTTGAGAGAAGGTTGTCAACTGCTCCTGCATTGCCAAAGTGGGGCTTCGCCCTAGATTTCGCGAGCGTCTTCACAGCTCTCTTTGCCACCTTCAAACTCAACTTCACTCCACGCTTTTTGGCAGATGCCATTATAATTCTCACAAGCGCTTCGTCATTGAAATCTGGAAAGTTGAAAGCGTCATCGATCTGGAAGCGCCGTGATAAGCCAGGATTTACATGTTGCAACATATTTTTCATCTCCTCTCTGTAACCAATCATTACAACAGCAATATCGGCGCCAGGCTTGGCTTGGACCTTCTCTACAATTGTGTCGATTACCGCAGTCTTGTATGGATCATTAGTACCACCTCCTGTTGAGCCTCCTGTGTATAGGCTGTAAGCTTCATCGATAACTAGGACACAACCTTCAGCACTTTTCAGTATGCCTTGGGTGATTTTCTCAGAGGAGCCAAGATGTTCGCCAACAAAATCTGATGCACATTTTAGGATAACTTCTCCCTTGGACAGTAGCCCTAAGTCAGCCAGAATCCGACCGTAGAGAGAAGCAACTGTCGTCTTTCCTGTTCCAGGGTTGCCTAAAAAGAAGCGGTTTAAGGACACACCCAATAATTCCTTCCCTCTCTTCTCACGATCGGCATTCCTTAGCACTAAATTGAACAACTGCTCGACGGACTCTTTTACCGGTGTCAATCCTTCCAAATTCTTCAACTCTGCCCACGCCTTGCTCTTTTTGAGAGAGTCAGTTGTGACATCTGGTCCAAGAAGGTCTGCCTTTGAGAATCTGAAAATATCTATGCCAGAATTCATTCTTCGCTCTTTTGTGATGCGGATCGCCTGTCTATCCCTAGCAGTTTCGAATAGAATCCGAACCGCCCTCGCATTTCCAAAGCCACGCTCTCCTCTTCGCCGACCAAGTCGCTTTATTGCAAGCTCTAGATGCTGTTTATCGCAGTGAAAAGGATTATCACGCCTGTTCTTCTTTGTAGACTTGATTGGAACGGGAGAGCCCGGATAATGTTGCTGAGAAGATCCGCAATCACTCTTCCAGCTGTTATCCTGATGAACCCACATGTTGCCTTTCTCGTCCACAAGTTCGTATGACATCGTCCCAACTCTTTTTGGGTCAACAGTTCTGTTTCCATACTTGTCGCTCCAACCAGAATTGTGAATGTAAGTCCATGTCATTCCATTACGACATGTGGTAGTCTGACCAGCATTAGGGGGACCTCTCGGATAGCTGTAGTAATTGCTGTTTTGGTAGGTTGACGTGACCTTCTTCTCTTGCTTCTCCTTCTTTGGCAACTTCCGCTGAGGTGCTTTGAACTCCATCATATCGCAGAAAATTTTCTGAAGCTCATCATCTGTGTAATCCGCAAACATGAATCTGTAAGGAAACCGTGATGGGAGGCCCTCGTTGTGTTCGAATAACTTCTCCAGGGGCTTCTTGTACCCAGCAAACACCCAAACTAAAGATCCATACTCAGTTTCAAGGCTCTCAGCAAGTGGAAGAATGAAATCCAGAACTTTCTTTCCTTCTCTATCGTCAGCTAGCTGATACGCTTCGTCAACAAAAATAACCCCCCCACCTTTGCTTTTCATATCTTCCAATAGATCTTGCAGCCCCTTCACACCGCCGTGGATAAGTTTTGCGCCATTAGTCTCTTGAAAGAGCGAACCCTCTGGTAGCACAAACAGTTGCTGTAGAAACAACCCATAATGCCTTGCAATTGTTGTCTTTCCCGTTCTACAAATTATTCACATAAAAGAAGGGGAATTTGATGTGAGTTGTGCAAAAGTCAAAACAACACAGGAAATGATATCCACTAATGCACTTACCCAGGATTCCCTTCAAAACGAACATTATATGAAGCCGCGGCTCCATCGCCCTGCTCTTGAGAAAGCTTGAATCGATGGTACATACTCAACAGAGCCTCTTTCACTGCCTCGAGACCTGTCATCTGCAAAATAGCGTCACTCATGACTCCAGGTGCCTTGGGATCATTGCTCTTGACATCAAGCCATGCTTCGCGGACAGTTTTGTGTGATTTGCCAATGGATGAACCTTTGGTTTGTGGATTCAAAGATTGCGCACAAATCGTTTCAAGCTCGGCAGCCCAGCTCTGTGGGTAATTTTTGTTCACGTTTGCATCCTTGATGAAGGAAAGAGCCTGTTGCGCAAATTCACGCGCTCGTAGTGGGAACTTCTTGGACAGATCCATCGCCCTTGCAGTCAGGACAAGGGCATTGGTAGTATTATCTGACGTCGGAGTAAATGGTGGGGATGAGGAACTACCACCAGGGTTTAGTTCTAACTCTATCATAAATCTCAGAGCATCAATTGGGGGTGACTTGACTAAAATTTCGTCCAAAAGGTCATCAGCTTTGAGGGCACCCTCAGCAATATAACGTTGGAGAACTGCAGTGACAGCTGTTTCACAATCTTTCGACGTATGCTTCACAGAAGACATGGGCGGTAAAATAGAGGAAGAGGCGGAGTCAGATATCGACTTTGGATTGCGCTGCTGCGAGGTATTTGACGGCTCGAGCATTACCGAATTATTTGTATGCTCATGATGTACGCCGCTTATTGTATCGTCAATCGACTCAGGATTTTCAACCTCCTCCGTTTCGATGGGCTTCGTTTTCTGCACTTTTGGAGGTCGATCAGATTTATTGTATGAATCGCGCAGCCGCACATCAATCTGATTTTTCTTCTTACTCGGAACAAACTCACAGAAAGGCATGCCTTGCAGTACATCTTTGAGCTTGCGCTTCTTCTTGCTGTGGAGGGGCATGCATTTGTTGGCATCGTCATCGAAGACAGACCCAAATTCATCTTTGTACCTCTTTGAAAAATTGGACAAGCATACTTGATGTTGCTTTTGGAGCAAGGTTAATACGTTCCTTTTCAGAGTGTCTGAAGAAATATCATCTGCAGCCTCGGCAGCATCAAGGAACTCATCATCAGTCCCGGAGTCAAGAGCAAGAAACCTATTGAGTTCCTCTTGAGCTAATGCGAGCTCCCTTTCAATGTCTGCAAGCTCTTTGCCATGAGCGTGGGATAGCTTGACTTCCTCTATCTTTCTCTTTACCTCTGCCAATCGCTGATGTTTATCTTGCAGCTCCTTATTCAACTCCTCTTCCCGTCTGATACAATCATCTTCCTCTACTTGAATGGCCTCACATATCTTGCATTCACTTCCAAATCTACCTTTGTAGCATGGCCCGGAAGCTTGATGACCCATGGGGCAAGTCCAAGTAATGTTTCGATAACATTTCGGGAGTATTTCAGCGCTGCATCGCTTCGACAAAGGATGCCCGCGCGAACAGACATCAGGGCATATCACAGGACATTTGGGGCATGGTCCAGGATGGCAATTCTTTTGGCATGGGTGATTACACTCGTCACGCTCCCTCAAGCACTTCTTGGTGCATCCGCCATCGCGGCAGTAAGTTTCAAAGTCTACAGGGCTTGAGAGGATGGCTCTAGATTGGTGGTTCTGACATAGAACTGGTAGACCCTCAAAAATACAGCCACTTGCGTCAAGATGGGAGAATATAGTCTTCCATAGTAAACCACCTTTGAGCGGTGATAGGGTTCCTTTTGCCATCTCTAGAGTAGCTCGATTGCCGAAAATGATTTCACATTCCCTCGCTCGTGAAAGCATAACATTCACTCTTTCCGGCTCTTTCAAGAAACCGATTTGCCCAAGGTTATTACTTCTAACAAGAGATACTAGAACAATTTTGGCTTCTTCTCCCTGATAGTTATCGATAGTAGCAACACGAATGGCTGGTTTAGACGGTGAATTTGCTCCTTTTTTTGCAACTGCCAACTCTTCTGAAAAGTTATCGTCTCCTCGAAATTGCTCACGTGCTTCATTCAAATCACGTTCATCCAAAGAAACACCAACACACTTTTGCAAGTCAGCCTGTAGCTTCATCATCTGCCCAAGATAAGGAGTCAGGACTACTATGTCATCGTGAGAATAACCTTGCTTCAACATGTATTGCACTGTTTTCAGAATCATTGCTCTCTCGTGCGAATTGGTCTTTGAGACAGATTCCAATGCATTCACGTTTTGCTCGTCTTCGGAGAAATGATGATTGGCGAAGATCACACGGGAGTCAAGACCTAAAGGTGCAGGATGAGAACTAACTTTCGGTGCGTCTACAAGATCCTTGTATGTGAGAAGTTTTGGAATGCTGCTAATATCCGGGTGCATTCGATGCTGCACTCCTAACGTAGCTAAACGGAAGTCAGATGAAATGGCAAGTCTCTCAAACAAAGAACGATTCAGGTCAAACCCACGATTTGATTCTACAGTGAGCGGATAATGCTGGCATTTCGGACGGAGCTGCTTGTGATCACCTATCATTATCAAGCGCTTCGTGCTTTGACTAAGACTGAGTGTGGAAAGAAGCGATTTATTGTGAGCACCTTCCTCAGCATCAGCAGATATAAAATCTTTAATACCTTTGCCTTTGTCGGGAACAGTTACCACTTACCTTGTCAAAATATCTGCTTCCCTAATTTCTCCAGCTTCTTCGACTAAGAGTATTCCAGCACCAACGCCGTTGAGGAGAGACTTGCACATCGCTGCTTTGGTCGTCGTACAACCAATCACTCTAGCTTTGGACAAAATGTTTGCGTCGGTGATTTGTTGAAGGCCCTTCAGCTCATCTCTCGCTGTTTTGATAGTCTTCAATCCCAAGGCAACTTCTTCCCTCTCACTTTCATAAAGCTGATGCTGCCACATGAGCTTTTGAGCCTTTCTCTCGGCCGGAGAAAGCTTCCATAGTGCACCCATAACTTTCTCCCTCAGAAAGACAGGGGGATCCTTACTCTTCAACCAGCACTTCCACAAAAAGTCTTCCCCAGTTATACCAGCAGTACGGAACCCATCTTTGTCCTCGATCACGTCGTCTGGAACATGGAGCCTGAATTACGCCAGTTAGAAAGAAGAGACCTTAGACGCGAAATAAAACATAAGTAATACAAGGACGAAATGCAAACAATGACTCACTGCTCCCAACTATTCTGGTGATAAGTCTTAAGAAATGGCTCAACTCTGTTCCACCATTTTTCTCCGATTTCTCGTGACAGTATTTTCTCATGATGCTTGACATCCTTTTCAGCTTCTTCCATCGTCTTCTTTAGTTGGGCGTAACGACGTGTCTGCTCTCTAGAGAATGGGGCCTTTCCACTCCGGCTCAATTCACGCAAGTTATACTCTGAGAGTCGATCACTTCGACTTCTCCCCCCCATGCGAACAATCTTTTTGACCCCTTTATCCAAGAGAGATTCTAGAAAGTCGTCCAACGCGTGATTGGTAAATGTCACTACCAAAATAGTGTGATCCGACGATGCAAGGAATATTTCGGCCAAAAGAGTCCCAATGAAACTCTTCCCAGTGCCCGGGGGACCTTGGATGAATAGAAATAGATATTAGTTGACAAGCACTTTAGGCAACTAGTTCACGAGTACATATGTAATCTCTCACCTTGTATGAGAGCAAGTCTGTCATTAAGCGCAACGCGAAGGGCCTCATGTTGTCTATCGTCTAGTTTTTCAACACGATCCTTCATCGAAGCCGGTATTGCAATTGGTGCGTCTGCAGCAGGAAGACTTTTTTCAGCATTGACGATTTCATTTTTGAATGGCACCTCCGTCATCATCTGCAGCCCTCGCAAGATTGGCTGGTATGCAAATAGATCAGCAGAAACGACAACAAGTCTGGTTGGAGGCATGGAACGATCTGATAGCTCCATGAGTGTATTTTGAATGTCTTCGATTGATGTGAAAGAGATTCCAATCGATGGCTCATCTGCTACCAGGTCCTTCTTTTCACGACGTACAATCGTACCAAATCTGAGAGGCTGCCATTGATGTTTCTCATCCCTCCTTTCCAGACAAACAAGGGCGTCACGGGGCAAGATACGCCTGTTTTGGTCCCAATAATCTTCTTTCTGCTTCTTTGACTTCATGGAATGTATACGAAACCATTTAGGCAGCTGCATCTTAAACATGATGCAAGGATCAGTCTCGCCTACAATTCTACTCCTTTTGTTGTCGTTGCTAAAAATGGCAGCACCCGTCTCAATTGCTACCGGGCGCACCCCGTAGATAATATCTCTCTGCTGCTTCTTTGGATCGTCTTCGGAGATTATGAACCGTGCGTAAATGATAGTAGCAAGTGCAATGAAGGATGTAAATGAGTTGACAGGAGGAAAAATAGATTTTGTAAGTGAAAAAGTCTTTTTCAAACACACCTTTCTCTTCTTTTGATGGTCCAATGAGATCCTCTCTTAAAAGACGAAAGTGACGATCCAAAACAAAAGCTTCAGTGGCCGACCCATCCTCCGCAGGAAGCGGTAAGTACGGATCGGCATCGCAAACAAATTCTTGACAAGTGGGCACAATTGCAATTGATCGAAAGTCTTCTTTGTCATTATCGTGGCGCCCTCCTGCTGATTCCATTTGAGTGTCCCTAATCTCCGTCAAGGTCACATGCACTTTATTGCCTTCGAGGATAGTCTGAAGGTGACCCGCACATCCAGCTACTTCAAGCTCCTTTGCTATAGCTATCACATCTTTATCTTTCCTTGCTTCTTCGTTCTCAACAGCTAGTTTGCCGAAGAACCAAGCCAACGCCGTCCTTTTATCATTTTGCCCTCCTGCAATCCAATCGGGTAGCATGGACCTGATGGAAGGCACAAGAAAATTAAGATTGTACAGTTTTAGAATGATGGAGTTCATCGGAATTTCATAAACTGGTTTGTTGAGATCTTCCTGTGCAAGTCGCTCAAGTAGTGGAAGCAATCCCTCCTCAAATAAAGATGCGTCAAAGAATTCTAAGCACTTCCGCAGTGCACTTGTGCCAGGGTTTTCATCGAGACGATACAAGAGTGCTGGTGCAGAATCTGAAGCTGCAAACGCCAAGGCAGCTCTCATCAAACGCTTCGCTTCATCCACACTCCGAATTACAGAGTCCTCGTGTTTCGTCAAAGCGTCAAAGAAACGGCGCTCTTCATTCCTCGGCTGTGAATGCCGCGCTTGTTCACCTCCATTGCCACGGTTTGGCGTGCCGTATTTCCCGCGATGATACCCAGACCCAGACCCCCCATTCCTCGAGGATTTGCCCCCTCGGCGGCCTGATTGGCGAGGCATAGCAACGTTGTATTGTGTTGTAGTGTCGTTGTTGTTGTTGTTGTATCAATTCAACTCTTCTGACATGAAATGAGGCTTACAACTCTGTGTGAATAGTTCACACGTCGATGAGAAAATTTCACAGCTCTTGTTGATTCCATACAGTAGCCCGCACATGTTTCTCTGGCCGACGAAACATGTGAAATTGAAACCATGTCATCCACCCCCCGCAAGATTTTCTCCCCATCGCCTCACCATTCGAGACGTTCATTTCGCCTCTTATTTTCTTCCTTCTTTTTCTTTCCCCTTCTATCTTCATTTTATCTACATTACATACTCATGTTTGAATGAACTCTTCTTTTGCTAAGTATGTTTCACCGCCATCCCAATTATCGTGACAACCACCTCCACTATTCTTATGTTCAACAATAGATGCAACAACAGTTCCATCGTTGTCGCCGCTTCTTAAAAAGATCTTATAAAGAGGCAGCTTAACTCCAACTATTCATCTGAAAACCATAATGGAAGCGCATTACTACATGCCATTTTCCGGCACCTCTACCTCTACTTTGGTGCGATGATATAGAAATTGCGTCGGTCGAAAAAGAATCGAGGGCACCACTTCGTAGAAAGGCTATTCGAGAGTGAGTTGCTGCGGTGGGGCCGTCTAAAGTTATGTTTAGGTAGATAGTGTATTATGGTGTCGGCAAGTAGGGGGTAGGTGGAGGTGTACCATGGTGTTGTCCCGGAAAATCGACCAATGTCGATTTTATCTAGCGGCACCCCACGTT
>JALLBC010000250.1:0-10474 GCA_036939775.1 Skeletonema grethae | reverse complement strand
GGACGTCAACGCCTATCTAAGCCAAAGTACAGTTTCGCAGATTCTGACGAAGATGAATTTGAATTCTAAAAAGAAGGCAGCCGAATGGGAACGCATTACTTTGGAAGCATTGCGTGTCCATCAACATTTATTATAGCGATGATTAGTTGCGTGTGTTTACGTAGCTAAAAATAAGCTATTTAGAAACCCTTGTTTGCTTCAACTGCTGCCTTTTTCGCACCGCCAATGAACGTTTGCAGCTTCTCTACATCCTTTACTCCGGGGCCTGCCTCGACACCTCCGGCAACATCGATACCCCATGGCCTGACATTCCCAACAGCTTCGCCAATATTGTCTGGGGTTAAGCCACCAGCAATAATAACGGGAAGACCCATGTTTTGTATTGACTCTGCAATTGTCCAGTCAAATGCTTTACCAGTTCCACCACCACCATGTTTGTCTCCCTTGATGGAAGTATCTAGTAATATAGCGATTGGATCAGATGTTACCTTCGATAAAATAGAAGCAGCAATATCCATCGACGTTCTATCCTTCTTCTCTTCTTCCGATCCATCACTTCCCAGCTCAATATCCACCACCCTCAAGGCTGGCACACCAAAGTTCTTTGAATTGGCAGCCTCCATCCCTTCAGAGCCATGAAGTTGCACCAAGTCTAAACCACATTTGTCGACCATTTCCTGGATGAAATCAAAAGATTGGTTCTGAAAGACTCCAACAACCAAGGGACGACGTGCTGCAAGTTCCAAAGCACGACTTTTTGCCACCAATGCAGAGAGAGGAGTGTCCTTGCTACTGTCATTAGTTATCTTGATTTCCATCCTGTCAGATCGCTCACCAAATTTACGGACAGCATCGACAATATTTCTCGCTTGCTCTACAGATACCTTCCTCTTACTCTTTTCAGCAAATATAACGCCTAATAAATTGGCACCAGTACGACATGCCACCAATGCATCATTAGGATCAGTCAATCCACAAATCTTGATAATTTTCGTCCCACTGGTATACGCACCACCCGATACAGATTGAGAGGCAGCATACTCCTTTGGATCGAGACACAATCCCTTAATTGCCACACCTGCATCGGTAGCTCGCATGAGTGACTCACCAATGAGACACATTCCTACACCTACGTTACGATATCTATCGACATCATGAGCAGAAGACATTCCTGACAATGCACATACTGAAAGTTGTGGCTTATCATCATCCTTCTTCAGACAATCATCATGATGAAACGTTAATCCCCTCTTGGTCAACTCTTCCGTCACCTTTTCAGTCTGCACCAAATCCATCTGAAACGTGTGCAAGTTACGATTATTCACACCAATCACCTTGGCTCCGGCAGTCAATGCCACATCCAATTCCACCAATGCATGTACCTCCACCAATGGTTCAATACCGATCGATCGAGCAAATGCAATAAGTTCGTACAAGACATTGAACGGAGTAGTTGCAACAATCAGCAATACAGTATCAGCCCCAGATGCAGCTGCTTCCGCAATCTGATATTTGGTAGTGATAAAATCCTTTCTCAAAATAGCAGGCCGTTGTCGTTCCAAAGAATTATTGTTATTCCTGTTAGCATTCGCAGCAAGCTCCGTAGTAGCCAATCGAACCTCCCTCAAATCCCCCAAACTACCCTTAAACCACCGCTCTTCCGTCAAAACACTAATCACACTCGCCCCCGCACCAAAATACACACATGCCTGCTCTCCCGCATGTAAGTGTGAGGCAGCAATGTCGCCTTTGGAGGGTGACGCACGTTTGAATTCCGCGGCGAGTGTCATACACGGTGATTTGGATTGGATGATTGTTTGAAGTGGGAGGATTGGTCCGTGGGCCTTGTGGAAGGTGGATGCTTGTTCGAGTAGTTGTGAGATGGATAATGGTGCATCATTATCATNTCTTGTTGTTTAGTTTCGATTCGTAATCTAGCATGGTAGTGGCGGTGATTCGTTGGAGCATGGACATTTCGTGATTGGGGTTACCAAAGCCGAAGATGTGACCGCATGTTTCTGACGTGGCGGAAGTGCCGCCGTAGAAGTTGAGGAGGGCATTGTGTAGTTGTTCGTCGGTGTAGGATGGACGAGAGGATGGGGCGGATGAGCCGCTGCTGGTGGTGGTGTTTTGAGGGGCCATGGTCAATACGTGTAAGTGCAGATTTTGATGAGTGTGAGGTTGAGAGAGTGACAGAGTGTGACAGAGCGCGCCAAATTTAGAGTGTCCACCCAAAGATATGATGTTACCTTGTTGATCCGATAGTAATTATTTTACCCATTTCTAACCAATGATCCGTCCTCAGTATTGTAGACAATAGATTTATCCTGTCTACTCAGAATGAAAGGGTCAAAGGGTCATATGTTTCATCATCTTCTCCACTACAGTTTGCGCGCTGAGTCCTAGCAAGTCGACATGAAAAAATAGTAATAATCATCTCCTATTCCCCTATCAAATCAAAATAATGAACCAATCATCTGACAACTACCCACCATCGCCTCCCCCAGGCGGTGATGGCAGACGAAATGGTGGCGGTGGCGGCGGCGGCGGTGAATATTATCAAGGAGGCGGAGGTGGCAGACGACGTCCTTATTCGGCGACCTATAATAACACAACATCATCAGATGAACGATTTAACAATAATTATGATCCAAGGGGTCCTCCTCCTCCGGATCATTCCACCGATGGAAATAATTGGAGACATGAACAGGATCATCATCAGCAACAGCAATATAATCAGAATCAGCAGCAGCAACAATATCAGGGTGCACCGCCCACTAATTTTCGTGGTGGTCGAGGAGGAGGAGGTGGCAGAGGCGGTGGCGGTCCGAGAGGAGGAGGAGGACGGCCATCATCCGATCAATACAATCAACATCGTGGAAGACATCATCAACATCGAAAGAACGACCCGCAACAGCCATTACCACCAGATCAAAGACGGACACTAGTCCTAGCCAACGTACCCCCCCAAATGAAACACTATCACATCAAATCACACTTTTCACAAAATTGGGGCATCCCCGTAAATTATGCACTGATTGACAAACATTCTGGATTGGCATATGTGAGATTTGAGACAGTGGAGGATGCCAAACGAGTTTGGGCGGTGGGGACGAGTGGTTTGGATGGGCCTCCGAATTATGGTTCGAATGATGATGGAGGCGAGCAATCGCAGCAGAGTAGTAGCTTGTTGGCAGAGGGGATTGTATTGCAAGAAGTGTATCATACAAACTTTGTTCCTAATTCGAATGATAAGAATAAGTATGATGATGCACAATCATCATCGGAAATGATGTCGAGGAAACATGGTCGAGGTGCAGATGAATACGGTGGAAGAGAAGGATTCTCTCATGGTCATCCAGACGAACGGGATTCCAAAATGGCCCGTCAGGACTATAGTCAAAACTACCCTACGCAACAACAACAACAACAACGTGGTGGTGGCAGCAATGCAAAGACACCGCCCTCGTTTCAGACCAATTTATCCAATAATTCATACAAGCGAACAACAGAACAAAAACATCATCATCCACAACAACTCACACCAGAAGAACTTGAACTCAAAAAGCAAAAGCAGCTAGAATATCAAAAGCAATACGAAGCATTCCAAAAGCAAGAAACAGAATGGCGTCAACGCCGTAATGCCGAATATCAAGCATTTGCCACGGCAAAGAACGAGCGAACCTCTCAAATATCCACATTGCAACAAAAGAAAGAATTGCAATCAAAGCAGGAGATCATGCTAGCGAAACAATTGCCCCTGCATAAGAAAATGTTGTCCATGCTCAAATCGAAGAATGCTCCGGCATCGGAACAATCGAAGAAGATGAAGGAAATTCTTGGTGCTCAGACTCAATTGCTTCAGTTGAAGAAGGATAGGAAGGGTACTGTGGAGGAATTGGAAAAGTTGAAGGAAGAAGAACGAGTGAAGGGTGTGTTTGTACCGAGTGAGAAGAGGCCTGTGTTTGTTGCAAGTGGGGATTCTTCTGCTGGAGTTCAAAAGAGAAGTTTGGATAGAAGGTCTACTGTGTTGAAGGTGGAGGGTTTTGGAGAAGAAGAGTTTGACGAGGTAACGATGAAGGCTCAGCTGAAAGAACATTTCTCAACGTTTGGAGCTGTGTTAGATGTAACACTGGAAAGAGAGGACAATGCTGACGATGATGATAATGTGCCTGCCACAGTATTTGCGATTGTTCATTTCACCACGCGGCTGGATGCAGAGAAGGCCAAGGACAGTGGTGCAAGCTTCAAAGATTCCTCTCTAAAGTGCAGTTGGCACCACGAATCATCGTCTTCGACTCCAAATGACGGAAACGACGCCGAAGGTGAAACAGTGGATTCTGTTGGTGACGGCCCGGAAGAATCGAATTATCAAGACGACATCTATGGCGATGATGAAGTCGAGGAAAGTTATGGCGAATATTTTGCAGAGAGTGGCTTGCCTGCAGGAGAAGAACATGATATGGTTGATTATGACTATGGTGGAGACGAGGACATGGTTGACTATGATTGATCTACCAAAAGTAGTTTGCGGACATAAACTCCTCACTCCTCTTTCGTGTGGTTTGGTACTTTCGTTACCGGTACGGTATGTAGGGTACATACATAGATGAGATGCGAACTCCGAGCTTGCATCATTTATTCAATGCAATTGATCGATTCATCTCTCTCAATGAGCAACAAAACTATCATCAACGACAAAGTGATACATTTAATAATCTAATTATGTTCTATGATACGTATTCATCAGGTGGATTTTCTGCTGATGGGAGCAGAGCTGACAAAAATAGAAGCACAAAAGACCCTTACGAAGTCCTCGGGGTGCAAAGAAATGCAACTCAGCCGCAAATTAAAGCTGCTTATCGTAAACTTGCCCTAAAGTATCACCCAGATAGAATCCATGGCGAAGGCGCTGCTGGTGAAGAAGCCAAAAGAGTAGCTACTGCTAAGTTTACCGAGATCTCTGCGGCGTACGAGTTACTGAGCAGTGGAGGAGGCACGAGAAGTGGAAATGCATCTCATCCTTCATTTGCAAATACTGCAGACCATCAGGGTGTTGTCAACGACTACTCAAGATATTCTTCTTCTGCAACTGTTCAAAGCCCATTTTCTCCGGGATTTGATCCCTTTGGTTTCGGTGCATTTGGCTTCCATTTCTCTGATCCATTCGAAGTTTTCCAGCAAGCCTTCAACCATCCATTCATGCAGGAAGTACATGCAACGGCTATGCCCTCATTTGGAGGGTTGTCATTTGCTCCGATGCCTGATTTCCCAACAAATGCTACGTCTACCTCGTATAGTAGCTCTTCATTCTGTCAATCTAGTGGGACTGGTGCCTCTTCGAAGATGGTGTCCATTACAACATCTTCAGTTAATGGCAAGGTAGTAACAAGGCATGAGGAGGTGACTGTAAACCCTGATGGAACCAAAACTACGAAAGTAACATTGTCTGGAGATGGAATTTCACAAGAAGAGCATCCAGCCATCACACGTGATATCCACACAGCAATCAAAGATGATGCAAAGCCTGCGAAAAGAGATTTACCCTGCGTAGTAGAAGACGAAATGACCGAAGACGACGATCTGGCTAAGGCAATTGCTTTGAGCTTATCAGAGTCAGATTGTGGTGTGGACGGCAGCAGTGACACATCCCCATCTCAGCATAGGCATCGCAAAATTGAGGCCAAACAGCAACAAGCATCTAGAAGTCGGCCTGAGAAAGTTCATCCTTTGATTGCAAAAGAAGACGTGTATACTATCGACTCGAACGATGAAGATAGACCAAACGACACTTCTTTAGAAATTCCAGTACATCATCGCAAGAGAAAGTTCTGTGAAATAATGTCGCGTTGCTTGAGTTGTTGCTTTCCAAGACCAAAACGAAGGAGGACCACGGACAGCACGAGGGCACACTTTGACGCTTCTGGTCAAGATCGTGTCGACTATTCATCGTTGACTGCAGTGCAATTGAAGGATATCCTTCGTAGAAAAGGTTTGAAAGTGACTGGGAAGAAGGCTGAGTTGATAACGAGATTGGAGGCAACTTGAATGATTGATTCGTGTTTGTAGAGTGTCGTACCTCCTCTCTCTTGAAGAACAGGTCAAATAATGGTTGGAGTGTAATTTAATCTAGCTATTGTTACATATACTGTATAACGTTTATTCCACCACACGAGAGTATGCATAGATCACGTCACATGAAGCTAAAAAGAACCAGCATCACACCAAGTAAGCTATCTCGTACAGCTTTCTCTGCCAAGAGAACATCGTCGCCTTTTGTTTTCAACACGTCATACGTCTTTTGAGCGAACAACCCGCCGCCTACGATGGATAGGACTAATTTTCGAGTTGCTGCAACAGTCAAGGGAATGGTTTCAGATCCACTTGACATGGTCATCAGTCGCGAAATACCAATTGGAACCCATTTTACCAAAGATTCGCCACATGCCGACGCACAGGCCACAATTGACCATCCCATTGCAACTCTTGATGCCATTTGCTTGCCATATTTCACTGGCAACGTTTGAATACCGGCCTTTGCATCTCCTTCACAATCTGTGATATCCATCAAGATCTCTCGACACATGATTCCAGCAAACAATGACAAAACAAGAAAACTCAATGGACTTTTGAAGATCAAAGCATATGGAATTGATGATGACGCGTTTGTAACAGCAGATGTAGCAGCACCATCACTTAGTACCTTCCAGGCAGCCAGTCCACTTGTAATCGGACTGATAGCCACTAACGCAGCACAACTGATATTCTTTATCCACGTTTTGGGTTTCAAATGTACTGTGTAGAGGTAAGTCGTGATAGCCCCACCAATCACCATCAGGCGTGAAATTGTTCCAGGAACGAAAGCCGATGACAGCAGCAAGATTGCATATAGATACTTTGGCAGGAAACAAGAGCGATATGTCAGCGCATTTGTATTTTCTCTGAAGGCGAAATTGTGCACAGCAATGCTTACCGAATCAAATGTCTTTGTAACTGTGAAAGGCACTGTGCCTTGAGCAAGCGGATGATAATGCCCATACTCTTCTCGCATATCATCATTCTCATCATTTACCTTTGGAACAACGTCCACTCCATTCCTTGCATCATAATAATCGTTTGTAATCATGCTTGTCGAAGTGACTAGCATCAAAGAGAGCAATACCATCATCATGGATGGTTCTCTCAACAGAGAAAATAATGTCGGCGACGAAGTTGCTGATACCGGCTGAATTGTCATCTTCCAAAACTCTACAGCGCGATGAACTCCTAATACATGAAAGAGGAACACGATAGGGAAGTTTACTGGTCGGCATAGAAGAAGCAATTGCTTTAGATATGGACGAATGTAGTGTCTCTTTTCCTCTCCTTCGCCATCGGCAGATGATGTCGAAGATGAATAAATTGCAGTAGGGCAGCGGTATATTATATCAGAGCGCAGCTTACTATCAGTAGCGACAGAGGTGAAAATATCAATCGCCTCAAAGGTGCTCAGCGGGATAGATGCTCGCGACAGATGCGAAGATGTGGATCTGCTACGGAAGGGCGAGGGTGGAAATGCTTCACATGTGTCGGCGCTGAGTAGGATGGAAGACCCAATTACGAGAAGTAGCTTCGCTAGCTTTGGCATCGGAGAGCATTGGTGATAACAGCACATTCTATTTTGGTATGATACTTACTTAGCAAGAGGTTGAGAGAACATGCTTGGGCGTTGTCATTGTGCGTGGCCGAACAAAAGATGAAAGAAAAAGATGCCGCAGATGTCACCGTCCCGCCAAAAAAACATTCTCACTTTTCCTTCTCTTTCCCATCTTTGCGCCCGCCCTCCCACCTCGCCCACTCCATTATTGCTTAGCACTTAGCTTTGCTACAAACCGTTTACCGCTGTTGCTGTTATTGCTAGTGCCTACCATAGATTGGATGGCAGGTAGGTGGGTGCTGAGTATTGATGATACGCTGAGATAGCATAAGGAAATGTCAACATCATTTGGAGCTGCTCGGTTTGCACTCAGGAGGTGCGGCATCAAAACATCATCATCTCTCAATCAACATGCAAATATTGTAGCTTCGTTGATGTGTGTCGGAATGTCTGTAGCCAAATCAAAATCTTATCATTGCATGGCAGAAGCCAGTCCAGCACAAAACAATGCTCGAAGACGGAAACGACCACCAACGTTTGGTTCTACTGTACCGACTATCACAAAAAGAGGCATCACCACTGGTACTGGTCTTGGTAACGATGTCGCCTCAGTGGCTGAAAATGATCGAGAAGATTGTCCAATGTGTAAAAAGTTCGGTTCTGGTCCATGTGGGGATACATTTAAACGATGGTTAAACTGCACCGACAAGCATCCCGGTAAGGATGCAAATGGAGAACCTTTGCATCTTACTCACTGCATGAATCTTGCAGAAAAGCTTGGGGAATGCTTGGACACTCATGCCGACCATTACACTAGCAAGGATAATGAAGAAGACACCAAACATCAAGATAAAGCTATATCAATGGAAACAGACACATTGAAAACGGCATGGAGTATATTCGTGTCTGAAATGGAAGGAGGCATACGAACAAATACATATAAAACGTCGCCCTTCCCAGAGAAATACAGTCCATCGATGCAATTCAAGCCAAGCAGCAAGACTGGCGCAGCCATTTTTGCCCCAGATATAGATGGCGCCTCAATCATTACAGCCTACATAATTGATGACGATGATAACGTTCTTGCTGCTGGATCAAAAGAGGATATGGACATGGGAAGTTTTGGATGTGTGTTACAATTTGATTTGCTGGATGAAACTATTAAGTCAGCCACTTGTCGAGCTATTTATGATAGTGACGATGATGCAGATGTGACAATCTTTACTAGAACAATACGTGTTCCTGGGTCATGATCTTCTGTGTTGATTGATCCCGTATAATATGCTAAACGCTTTGTTTCTTCTTCATATCTTCTACCAGTTCAGTTTAATTTACAAAAGTGATAGACACCCCTCCCATCAGCTACGAAGATGAGCTACTACATGCTCTCTGGTGCCCTCTGGGGGCACTTTGAAGCTTTGTGTCCCAGCTCCCCACAGATATAACATCGCGCAGGAATCGTTGCTCTACGCCTCACTCTTTTGCCAGGCGTTGCTGGGAGTGTCTGTGAAAGTCTTGTATTAACTTTCCTATAGTTCAAGTCACAGTAATGCCCCAAGAATTTTGTAAGTTGCTCTACATCACCCACGTGATAATCTCTAGGACTACAAAAATAGGAGCCTCTGACATTATTCACACCAAACTCCAACATGCACTCGGCAGTAACTTTACTCTCCAGCCCCAACAAGAACTTTGAAGGAATTCTTCTATGCTCTTTCAACACACGGATGGGTTTATGTAACCTGGTCCACTGTGAGCCACGTCCACGTTGGTGTTGCTTAAGTCGTTGCTTGCGATTCTGTGTAGAACCTACATAGTATTTCCCATTTTCACATTCCAATACGTACACTGTACACTTTTCAATCTTCATCCGGACTGCTTCTTTAAACATGTACCACGCACGAAATATTTTGGTGAAGAATTTTATACCAACACCTTTGTATCGTTGTGACTTGTTGTATTTTGATGTGTCCGTCGCACTACTACCGCTGCCGGTTTTGAAGGAAAGGTTTACATCGGCATCCACCCACTCATCTGCGTAATTTAGACGGACAGGTTGGCGTTTATTGTGAAATCTATTGATTGATTTTAGCGCTCGAGAATGAACACATTGAGGCTGTTTACTGAGGTGAGGTTGGGGATGCCTAATAGCAAATAATGCATATGCGGAATACCGTTGAGTTGAAGTCAATGATAGAATAATGAACACAAGAGATGTCCGTAAGGCAGGCACACCAAGTAAAACCATCTTCACTGTCAATCTTCTCTATTTCACTGTGCAATAAAATTGTGTCGAAGTCTTCCTCTGACCAATGATCAATATGCTACTCAGAAGATGTTCATCGCATGGGGAACGAATGAATCTAAACCCCACATTCGCGACATCTCCCAAAACGGCAGCTGTCATGGGCTTTCGATGGCAGAATTTGAAAGAAAACATACCATAAATATTTCACCCTAAGTTACAAAAGTTATTATCTATTCTGATAGATTTATTTATCAGGTCTAATTATGCTACCTGGAAAAGTATTTCTCTTCTCAGAAAAAATCAAAATAAGTAGCCACCCCTGACGTGATGTCGATGAGAACAATGCGCCAAATCAAAGAACAAAAGCGCCTCATCAACCACCATGGCGCCGCAGCTGAGATCTTCTGTTTGCTTAGCTCCTAGTTCTAAGTTGCACCCACTATCGTACATAAAAACTGCCTCTTTAAGAAACGTATTCATTCATGCACCGCCTAACTCCATCAGTTCGCCGCCTCGCTGCGGCAAAATGTTCCAAGACCAAGAATTCCAAAAGATGCTTTGCATCAGCTTCACCCACCTGGGATGCTGAC
>JALLBC010000249.1:0-10418 GCA_036939775.1 Skeletonema grethae | reverse complement strand
ACATGTCAGTCCTGAGGCCAAGGACTTTATCAAGTGCTTGTTGAGGAAGGATCCACGGGAGAGGTTTACGGCGGAGGAGGCATTGGCGCATCCTTGGATTCGTAATTTGGATCGGTATTATGATCAGCAGCTGGAAGCTGAAACGAGCTCCTTCGTCGTCTCGTGTTAAGTCGAGGGGGAAGAGTTTTGATGAATGTGAACAGAACTTTTAGCCAGACTAATATTAGTCATAGAAAGGGACGGGTTGGGCGTAAGGATATGATATGTAAGTCGATTTGGTAGCAAAATAAAGAGAGTGTTACAAAAGAAAATTTTATCTACAAAAGTTTGTTGAAGCCACATGAACATAACTTGTGGCAATGAAGTCGAACGTCGCTTGGCCTCAAACTGTGGTCGTAACAAGTCAGAGGAGGAGTATATTACTCCTATGAACAAGATATATCATCCTGTATTCCTTCATGTACAACTTAATCAATAGCAGCAGTAGTTAGCAGTCGATCGTTACCAAGAATCATACTGACTTGTGACACAGTGTTACTGCTGTTGTTCCTTGTTCAAAGCACTAACTGATGAAACTCATCAGTATCAAGAACAACCCCGTCGTCCCAATTACCGAATGAGTAGTTCTTTTTCGTCTGTACCATTTTCCAAGGTTAAAAGACTCGACGTCGAAGATCATGAGTCATGAGTCATGAGTGAGAGCTTTGCAAAGAAGAAGAAGCACAATGCTTGGCACTTTCAGACGGATATGGCTTCTGATAACCTGATGAGATCCAATAATCTGTGGCTGCTCGTACTGTAGATGTACCATAAAGTACGTGAATCCAGGAAACTGCAAGAGAAAGAAAGTTTCTATGATGGACCACAAGGACAAGGACCTTCTCAGTGGAGACCCGTTAAGACAGACATATTCAGATGCTATCTCAAAAAGTCCGCCAAGCTGGCTGACACCACTTTTCACGATGCTTCCACGTCTTTGTTCATGAATCTTCCTACCCTATCACTCGACAATAATGCAGAGGAACGAAGCAGTCAGCAGCATGTACCATACGTCCAACAATCGACTCTCTACACGACGAACACGACGACATCAAAGAAGAAGAATGATCAGCGCCACCTCAAAAAATATGATCACGCAGCCTATCAAGAGACGACACAATATTCACCATCTCAGATCACTTCTGTCCCTACTCTCCATCACTCTCATCATCTCCCGCCCTCTCTTATGGACCTCGGCCCAACCACCTCCAGAAAATGACGCACGAGAAACTGATGACGCCATATCGAACAATGACCATGCTGCAGTAGCTGCAAACAGTAATGATAATAATAATCAACAGCAGCAGCGCACATCTTCCTCGAGCAAACCAAACAGTAACAACTCGAAACAGAAACGAATCACTTTACTAGGCCTCGATGATATACTTCAATTGGAGCGTAGTGGAATTGTCGGCTTGGGTTCTCACAATGTCGACGATAAGTTAGCGAAGGACAAGCGGGACAGATTGAACTATTCAGAATTGCACAGTAACGACATGATCGAAGATGGATTTTACGATCCGTTTGCTGCCGATCCGTCATGCTTGAATGATGAGCAACAGCAATTTCTAGAGGATAATGATAAAGAGGGAGGAGGAGAGAATAAGGAAAATGTCATTGGAGTGAATTGTTGGCAGCCTCCGGAGAGTACGATGGAGACGGAATATATTCAAGTTTGGGAAGATGATGAGGATGAGAAAGATGGTGAAGAAAATGAGGAGGAGAGTAGAGAAATTCAGAGAGAAGATGAAGCAAGTGCTGCTGGATTGGAAACTTTGGCGTGGGGATATGGTGGTGATGATCCGGATGATTCGTTACTCATAGATGAAGACGATGATGATGAAGACGATGATACTGATAAAGACGCTGACAATCAGCGTGATGTGGAGCGGCAGCAAGAGACTGTAGATGGTCGCAATCAAGAAGAATGTACAGCAACTGATGATTGTAATGAAGATGACGAAGTTTTAGACAGCGTTGATGATGACGATGATGATGATGAGGTAAATTTGCCATCATCATCATCAGATGCAGATGCAGAAGCGGCAACAGATACAGACAAACAATCTGCTGCTACCGCCTCATCATCCAAAAAGAAGACGAAGAAAAACAAGGGCAAAAAGTCCAAAACAATTCTAGTCGATAAACACTGGGGAACAGATGAAGACATTTTGAAAATGAGAGATCGATTACGTGGTAGTAGTACCAACACCAATACCAACAATCATCACAACAACCATCATCAGCCAAGTGATCATGATGGCAACAACAAAAACAACAATCAAAGACCACCAGTCTTTCTCCTTCCAGGACTAGCATCGACACGTCTCGTATCATGGAAGCACAAACCATGTCCACAATCTCCACTCTTGTCGGATATTAAAATGTTGGATCACGTTTGGCTCAATATGAATCTACTGATACAAATGGCCACGATTGATGTGAGGTGTTGGAGTGAGTGTATGACATTGGGACGATATCAGAGTGATTATGATGATGAGGAAGCAGGGAGTGAGTATTATGAGAGTAGTAGTACTAATTCGTCGCTTGTGACAGAGAATGACAATAATGACAAACAACAACAACAAGAAGAAGAAGAAGAAGAAGACGGGGTAGAAACAACAACAACAACCACCACAAGGATGCACGGATGCAAACTCCGTCCCGATGAAGGACTCGATTCCATCTCATCATTGGCTCCTGGATCCATCTCTTCCAATCTACTCGTGGGTGGTACCAATACCGTGTATGCATGGTTGATCCAATGGCTGGCGGATAATTTGGGATATGATGTTACGAGTATTGTTGCGTTGCCGTATGATTGGAGGTTGAGTCCGGATAAGATGCAGTCTCGGGATGGGTTTTTAACGTTGATGAGGAAGAAGATTGAGGCGGCTGTGGAGAGTAATGGCTTGCCTGGGATTATGGTGGCTCATTCGGTAAGTTCTTGATGAAATGTTTGCAACTTTGTGCAACTATTATTGTAGTGCTTGTCTCACGTATCTAACAATGCGTTTCATTTTCCTCATTCGTTAGATGGGCAATTCTGTCTTTCGATACTTCCTCGAATGGTTACGAGTTCAAATGCAAAACGAGGCATATGCACGTTATGCACAACAAGCGGAGCACGCCATCGCTACTGCAGCAGTGTCCTCGCATCATCGGGGACCATTCTGGAGAGGTCGAGCGATATATCGCAACATTGTCGGTGGTAAAGAAGAAAATAATACTGCAGCAGATGAAGATGAGATTTTTGTAGATTTCACCCGTGCAGTTGAAACTGATGATGCTGTAGAGGAGTTCAAATCAACTCAAAACAACAAGGAGAGCAGAGTGGAGAAGGAGGAGGATGAAACAAACTCTGTGGGTTCGGCGAGAAAGTATCCCAAACTCTGGGAACTTGCCAAGATGGAGGGTGATAGCCAGTGGATCGACTGGCTTGGAAAGCACATTTGGACATATGTAGGTCTCGCTGCACCATTGCTAGGGGCTCCGGGGCCGTTGCGGAGTGTGCTAAGCGGAGAAAATATGGGGTTACCCTTTACAGATGAAGAAGCTCGTATCTTAGAATTGTCGTTTGGGTCAACATCAACTGTGAATCCAATTCCAACAAAGTTGGGGTTTTGCGATGATCCCGATGGTGGAGAAGACTCTCGGAGGTCAAGGAGAAACAAGTCCAAAAGCACCAAGGAGCAGAATCGAAACCTCGCGTGTCTAGATGAACTTGTGAGCGATATCGAGGCTAGGGCTAATGCGACCTACAACCCGTGGCAAGATTATCCAGCATTGCGATTGTTACTGAAGGACAGAGTGGATTACGATTCAGCGTTCCCCATGATCCGAGTAGAAAGAGAATTTTGCGACGAAAACGAGAAGTCCCCGTGCGCCAATCAAACTGCAATAGATTTTAGTGCCCAAGACGTTATGAACGGAAACATCTTTGACCAATTCAGTAACATTTGGAAAGAGGAAAAAGACCCATTAGGAGTCAAGCTGGAACAATTGCAAGATTCTTGGTGGAAGGGCAACGTTCCAAGTATGCTGGAATCAACCCCGGAGAGACCCCATATCAAACATGTCGTCATGGCATATGGAACAGACGTGCCCACCGAAGCTGGATACATCTACAAAAAGATTGACCGAAAGCCTAATCGAAACAACAACAACACAACGTCTCCAGAAAAGTCGAAGGCATTTGATGGGGTGCCAGAAATGTACAAAGTAATCTGGGAAGAAAAGCATGGACGTATTATTGAAGAGTCCATGCCAGAACCTTCGACATTTACTGAATCTATCCTCTTCAAGAAGAAACAAACACGGAGACCATTCAACAGCGGCGACTCATCGCTCTGGCTTCATCACAGCGGGGATGGAACTATTCCATATCTAAGCCTCATGTGGGCCCACACGTGGCTGCTGCATGCCACAAGAGCAATGCGCAGTACCAATCATACTATGCCCATGTTGGAAGGAGAAAGAATTAGCAACCCACATAACGCATTGGATTCAATCAAAGTGAGTCATAGACCCAAAGGTGGAAACGATTGGATAGAAGGGTACGGTGCAGATCCTCGAGTCGATGGAAACTACGACTATTCATCACGCTCCAACATTGGAGATACAGGAACATCCCACCCTCACGGGACAAAGTACAAACCCAAAATGGTGCGATTTCAGTCAAAAGGAAAGAGTCGCTCGACAGGGATGGAGTATACGACAACTGTCATCGAGGCAATAGGAGTAGAACACAAGGAAACTACACGAAATTACGATATTCTCGCCGCTGCCTTTACGGATGTGTTGAAGAATCTGAATGAAGACTATGTTATACTTTAAGATATTTATATAAGACGTCCTCTAGCAGCCTGAGTAATCCCCCTAAACCTCGTGGTACATTTCAGTCTTGTGCTTCTCGTACACCCCAAAAATATCATTTGTGTCTGAATTAGACTGAACAGAATTCGTACCTCTTCCTCCACTTTGTATTCTCCTTGGAAGAATTTCACTATGAAGTCCAGTCCCTCTTTATCTCCCTCTTTCTCGTCTTCTTGGCACGTATCTCACTCAGATCATACGAGAGCAAATTTGACTCTACAACATTTTGTATCGGTATCGAGATAGATGTCCGACTCAATCTAGATCTAGAGTTACTCCCCTGTATTTGTATTTCCTACATCATCTTGATATGTATTGCTTGTTCACCCTCACCTTCTCGAACCTAAAACTCCTCTTCCAGTTCTCTCTGTGTGGCTACCACTCTCCAGCTCTATCCATAGCATAGTAGTTGCTCATAGGCTCTTTTTGAGAGGGAGGATACCACCTTACTTATGATTGAATGAATGGGTCTTAGATTATTTTTGTGCTACGTGTTACTGTCTCCACACTCTACACTCCACCTCATGTGTGTCGCTAGCTAATAAAACTTGCCGCCGACCTCCGGGACTGTGTGGCTGTTCGCAAAAATCTCCCTCTCGACAAATTTGGCAACGTTTTTGTGCCGGTTCTTACAAATACGGTCACGCAAGGGGTGTAAATACGGTCACGTAAGGGTGCAAATACGGTAACACCGTGATTTACCTTGCTAGTGTTCAGCATGAACCGATCCGTCACAAACGGAATTGGAGTCTAGAACAAATCTACTAAAAATAGCATGCATTAAAATACTCTAAGACCTTTCCCGCCAGAAGCCATCATCGCTTGTCATCACCCGGCACGACCATGACAAAAGAACCCCACTAGCGCGACTCTCACTGCTACCACAGAAATGTATTTATAAACTCGCCTCCCTCACAGCACACACAAATTTTGTTGCTGTATCGATTGGTGCACTTACCTTTGTCATTGAATGACTATGCTTTGCCGTAAAGTTCATTAAAGCAAACTGTAAAATTATATTCTCCAAAATAGAGATACAGATACTAATAAATTTAAATATAACAAAAACTAATTGCTACGTCTCTTCTTCTGTGTTGGTTTAGGCATGCGTCCCGTAAGGCGAGGGAATCCATTTACATATTGCTCCTCTGGCACTTTACAATGTTGCCATACTTTTGTCCCAATGCCGCCTTGGTTTCTCAGATTCATATTACTACCTCCAGAGGCTGTTGGCACTACATGTAAATGCCTCCAATTTTCGTTGGCATACGGGTTACCGCATTGTCTGCACCTGTGACCTCGATTCTTCTTTCGTTTGGGTGAAGCTGGGATATCCTCCTGCTCCAAATCGGCATCATAATTCGGAGCTTGCTCGGTTGGGGTTGGGGCTTGAGCTTGATCAATATTCATTGCAGCATCGACGAATGGATGAGCGGTTGTTGCTGGTATTGGAGTAGGAAACTGTGGGAGATATTGTGTACGAGTTGCTGCATTTGTGTGTCTTTCTTGCAAGTCTCTCAAAGTTGGAGCGTGGGGACGGAGAGTGGAATCTTGCAGCCTTCTTCTGCGCATCGATTTATACGCATGCTGAAGATGACTGGCGCTTTTGTACGTTATCGTTGGCTTAGATCGACCAAGTCCATCGACCATTTTGTTCCAAGCCTCTGCAAATGCTGACCAATTGATGTTGGAGTGGTTGTCAGCTCCACCGCCGCTGCCATGAAAGTCTACATAATGTTGTTCAAAATACTCCCACTCATCGTGTCCATTCAATTTCTCAAAGGGTCTAATTTTTCCAGTTAAGTTTGCCATCCACTGTGACGAGGCAGGCATATTTGGCATAGTCATGACATGATCCGCAACGCCATCAGCTTCGTCATCCGATAATTCACCTGCGCCTTCGTCTGCCAACATGGTAAGTACAGCATCGTCCGCATCAGAATCAGCACTGCTATCTATCTGCATTGGGGTCGGCAATGGATCTGTAATAATGACCCCAAATGTCTCGCCTGTGTCCTGTACAGACGAAGTTGGAATCCACTCAGGATGAGGTGGGTTGTCAACATTCTTTGCAAGCTTTTCAATTTCGTCCTCAAGCAACACTCCATCATAGAGGCCATAATATTTCGATGGCAGCCCTCTAACTTTAACATCAATGTTTTGATTCCATTGCAAAAGATATTCTGATATGACCGCACACAGAAAACGAGGGGAGTTTGAGAAGCCTCTAATAAGTTGCCGCAGCTTCTGGTGTAAACCTTCATTCTGAGATGTGCCACGATGACATCGCCATCTCATGAGTCCAAATTTATCTCTCCCAAGTGGAGTGTAGTAAGTGATGAGAGGTATATCTGATATGCAATTCCGTCGAATGTGTTTCAGCGCAGATTGGTGTTGTGCAATTGCCTCTCTTTTTCCGAAAAGTTTCTTTCCGCTTTTCTGGCAGACGATATCTTTGTGAGCATTATACACTGCCATGTATCTTTTTTCTAGATCAGGAGGTGACGGTACCAATCTTCTCACTCGTCGAAGGAACCACCTGAAGTCGTATGCCATCATTTTAGCAATTTCCTCATCCGACTTCCCGCGCTTCTCACGTAGCACTTCAAAACACTCTTCCAGATCGTCATTATTGAGAATGAATAATGCATCCCGCAGCGAGGTGATGAAGCTGTAATAAGCACCATGTTCCTTACTCAAGACTCTCTGGAAACGAAGGAATATGTGCTCAATATCATTCTTGACACGCTGCTTACGAAATTGATACAATCTACGTCGAAGATTCCGCGCTAATGTTGTTCTATTATCAGTCTCCCCGTCGGAGGTTGAGCTTGAATCAAATCCATTGTTGGTCTCATCATCTCCGTCGTAATTCTGCACGCGTATTTCCTCCTCCTCTCCGTCATTATTGCCGCTAAGAACTTGTTTTGTCAGTGTATTCATTTGTACTGGAGTGACCGGATCCCTTCGACGGCGACAATACGATAATCCCCAGCAGATGTTGACAATCGTAGATTCTCCTTCACCGATATTTGAGCATAGGGAATGAATACTCTTACCCTCCTCTTCAATTGATCCATCATCATTGACTGTATGCACTATAGCACCTTTGCACTCAGCTTGTGCCAAGTCTATCTCGACAGTAACTTTCTTCTTGTTATTTTCGATCCCTCGGATAACTCCTTCTGCCACTAGACTTTTCAGCCCTTGCAAATATAATACCACTCTCATACCAACAGCAACATCACATTGATTAATCTTTCCCTCAACTTTTGGATCCATGATCTGCATCAATCTCAGATACACCACTCCAGGCGCGTAACCATCTGCATTTGCATATTGAGTTTGCTCCGATGACAAAGGCCACCCATTCCAATTACTTGTCCGCACTGATGGCCCTGATAAGATTTCTTTGCCTTCTATGATCACACCGGGGTACAATTTGTGGATTAGGTAAGGTAAAGAAGGAGATTTAGACGGAGACACGCAACGATCATTTGCAAGGTGACCGAGCTCGATGGTAGGTGACAGGTCAACTTCCCAACCCACCAACTTGTTCACATCATGGAATATCCTATTGCCAACTTTGCTCACTTCTGGATCTTCAAGGAGCGTCTTCAACGCCAGCGGGAACTGTGCTCCCCGTCTACATATTGCGGCGAGATGGAATAAGAATACTTGTCCGTTCAAAAGCCCAATGATCAATAGATCCATCTTTCTGTTGCCAATAGTCCACTCTCCATCTACAACAATCACTTGCCGCTCACGAGGCTCATTTACAATGTAACTAGATATTTCACCAACAAGGGCACCAGCAACATCTGCATCATAAGCGCATCTTGCATTGTGAGGTGGGTGTACAACTTCAATCTCGTCTGTGTCATCGGGAAGCAGATGAGCGTTCTCGGCAGCATCATCATTCATCGGACCAAATACTGCATTCCAAAAAGGTCTCTCTTGGCAGCAGCGGTCAGTTGCAATGGAAAGAGGGCCATCATATCCAAGTATATTGTATCGCTCTCTCAACTTCTGCAATGGTGCCTTTAACTCATCCATGCCCGTTCCAGTGGTGAGCCACCACGCAACAATCTGACTAAATTCATTGAGCAAACAGTATACAGCTGTGAATGGTTTGCCCCTCGTTGAACAACACTTTACCACTTTGAAGCTGTGATCCCCAGATAAATGCACTCCATCCATCATTTGCATTCGCCGCTCCTTGTATTTATTGCTTGACTCCATGAGAAGTACGAGCCGTGAGAGCAAATAGGAGGTACTTGCTTCAGTTTGACTGTACTCCGCTGATTCAAACTCATGGAATCCTTTGCGTCTCATACGAATCACTTCTTGTGGAGATTGGTCAAGAGAAGGAATTAGCGTCTCTGTGTAACTCCTATACTGGCCAGAAATCATTAGATGACGATGCTTTGAGGCCTGTCCCATAACATTTGCGAACCCACTCACTGACAAACCCTGCACTAAGCAACGACGGCTCAGCTCCAAATCTCTATTAGAAATGCCCGCACGACGAGAAAAATCGAAACCAATCTTCTTCCATTGTAGTCTGATGTAGTCATGGGAGTTATTAATAACTTCAATGTCAATGTTGCGGAATCGGCACTTTTTCCCCTCATCCCTCCTTACACTGCATTCGTACCTCCGTCCCAATACTAAAAACACACGCCCCATAGCATATGCACGCCGGCCATGATCCATCCATCCTTTGCTGACACAGCACGTGTATTCATTGTGCCATTTGCATGGCGACCGCCCTCGTGGACAAATGTGACTAGGGTATTGTCCTTCTGGGTACCAAACAACCATATCGGGAAGGGCAAAGTGATCTGCAGTGATAGCTTCGCCATGAAAGAATGAGACTGGATCATCCGAAGGAGAAACACGTCCCTTGTATTTGTCAGGAAATGGTCCCATAGGTCTGCGTTCATCACCTCTGCCAGTCATTTTGACAGCTTCGTCGATTTCATCCTTTACTTTTTTGACCCACTTCTCGACATGGGGTGGCCACCGACCTTCGTCATCTTTATCATCATCACCATTTCCGTCTCCACCATCGTCACGGCCGCCACCGCCACCACCACCACCACCATCATTATCATCATCGGCAGCATTGGCATTGTTGTTGCTTTCGTCCATATTCTCCATTACTTCATTTTCTTCTGCGGCGTTGGGTGCGGCTGCCGCCGCTGTACGAGCAAACATATTTGTAATAGGCTGTGAGTTTGCTCGTGCATACTCTCTAGCCTTCTTGGCTTTACTCTTTTGATAATTGCGGACCATAGCTGCACTCTCTCGTCATTAATTTGCACATTGACAATACTTTTGGAGGATGGAGAGATTAGATCATTGGCAGCGGAGAGTTTCTCCCTCTTTCTTCTCTCTCTTTTTTCGCCCCCAAAAACGGCGAAGGAACCGCCACGAAAAAAATGCCACAAATTTGGTGCATTCATCCGTTTCATACCTTCTATCACACCCATGTTAATGAC
>JALLBC010000248.1:0-10478 GCA_036939775.1 Skeletonema grethae | reverse complement strand
TAGTCGATAATGTGTTCACTGCGTGCTTCTTTTGGTGGAACTCCAACACTGCAGGGTCCCAAGGGACGCTCGCCTTCTCAAGGATTTGGGGGGCCATGCCAGGTAAGTCTTTCACCAAATCCTCATATCGTACGTGTGTCACTCTCCCAGGAAGAACTCTGTCCCAGTGCTCCATCACATCACGATAGTTATGGTAAAGGCAAGCCAAACTTGAAAAGTCAGAAGTGTAGTCAAAGCCGCCTGGAGGGAAATCATGCTTGAATGCGGAGAATATAGAGTCCATCGGCTCTCTTGCCACGTGCAATATCAATGCATTGGGGAACAAGAGGTGGATGAAGCCAACATTATTGTAGTTGGAAAGCATCTTATCCACAAATCGAGTTGGGTCTTGTGATCTCCCTGTGTTTCCTTGTGGCAAATCTTCTTCTTCCGACTTTGTATTGGCATCAATGATTTCCCATCGTTTTCTCATATCAATGACAACATCATCAGCTAATTTCTTCACTGTTCGTAGAAATTCATCCTGACCAGCCGTACTTGCCTTGACGATATCATTCCGGATCGAATCTAATCTTCCATTGAATACAGAATCTTCTCCAGTACCAACAATCAGTGGATGAGCGTCTAATATACGTTCTAAGAGAGTTGATCCCGACCTTACAAACCCAATGATGAAAATTGGTGTCTTCGTCTCAGATCCCATACCAGCTGGCCAAAACCCTTCAGTGAAGACGCCTTTCAATCTAGATATCTTTTCTTTTTCAAAGGTTTCGTCGAATGGTTCGAGGGTGGACATCTTGTATTCATTTCCTTTGGACAAGTGTTTCCACGCCTCTGATACATTCTTCGTTTTGATATCATGATATTGAAACATGGCGTGATGCATATGTTTGAGTATATCGGAATAATGCTTTACTGTTCCAGCGGCATTATTGCCGGTCAGTTCCTTCGCACTTTGCAATAACTCTTCCTGACGTGGAATATTTGCCTCTAGTAATGTCACAAGAGAATCCCAACCTCCATCAAGAACACTTTCATCGGCTGAGAGACACCTTGCCAAGCCTGTCACGACATTTCCAAATAATCTATTAGAATCCATCTGCAACACCTGGTAGAAATCGGTTGCAGCTTCTTTGTACTTTCCAAGAATGATATAAGACTGTCCTCTCGCACTCAATGCATCCATATAATTATGATCGTAAGAGAGACACTGATTGTGGGATTGCACAGAACGTTCAAACATGTTGGATAGGAAGTATGTTTTTCCCAGATTGCAATAGGTGGCACAAAGAAGTCCTTCGATTGATTTGGATCCATAATCCAAGAAGATTTCATTGTTGAGTCCAGTCGAGTAATAATCGTTTCCCATGCCGTTTAATTGTTCATTGTCGTGTGCTGCATTTGTTTTACGAGTATCTTGACCATTTGCCATCATTTTCCTCCACATATCTTCCAGTAATGACACCGCCCTTGAATACACCTCAATTGCTTCCATTTGATACGTACCACCGTCATGAATGACTGTATCTCTATATTTGAGAAAATCTGCCAATTGAATCGCTGCTAGGTGTTCAGTGGGTGTGTTGGCAGCTTGCTGGTATTTCTTGCGTAATGTGCGTATGTTACTTTCCATTTGTTGGTGGAAGGGATCACTTGCAGCATTCTGCCTATGATGACGCTGACTGCTACTACTAATAGTTGTCTTGCTGGATTGAGTGGTGGTTGATGATTTAGTTGTTGCTTCAGTGGACCTTTTTGTTGTTATTTGAGCTTGTGGGTGCTGATTTGAAGCGATAGATGGCCCTTCGTCCTTTGGTTGCATTGTAGGCACATTCACTTTGGCATAGGATTCTTTCGACGACTTTTGTATTAATTTTGCATCATTATCAGCTTGCAATAATTGAAAAGGAAATGAAACGAGACCACTGTAAATATCATTGAAATTGGATAGGACGGCAACAAGAGCCATTGGCAGAGCGAAGTGGAAGAGGAAGACAGTCCAAGTAGATGGCGCTCTTTTTGGAGCTGCCGCAACCGCTGCGGGCATCTGACCACTGTTTCCATTACTGAGCTCGCCGCCAGCACTGCTACTACTGCTGCTGTCCTTCGCCATTTTACTAACAGGTTGACGACGGCTACAGTAATGATGTGGCTTGTGGCATAGCTGCTGTTATTTCTGCTCTCTGCTCGTGCTACTTCAATGCTGAAAGCAAAGCTAAAATTGAAATTTAGTGTTTCCTCTCCCACTTCATTTTTCTCCACAGTCTGCGCTAGTCGCTACTTTTGTTCACTAGTTTCCTTTGGCACAGATGGAAGATCAGCTAGCTATTGCCGGCNTGAGGAGTCCCATTTTCACTTCAATCAAAAACAGAACTTTCCCTTTTCCAAAACATGGCACGGCTCAAGGCTCAACGTCACTATCCGTACGTTCCATCTTCCGCTACACCTTAGCGCTGTAGCCTATAAGCAGCACACCATGTTAATATCATCACCAAGGCGCTGTTTGCTGCTTCTGAGTTTTTATCTAGTTTCCGTTGGAAGTTCGTCTCCGCCAACTCCGTCTCCACCAAAGAAGAAATGCGTTGATTTCAAGAGCTGCGAGAGCTGCAGCCACAGCTCTTGGGAGTGTCACTGGTGCTCTTCCGATAATACATGCCATGCGAAAGGATCACTGAAAGGATGTGCAGCTGGTACGAATTGCCATGCGATTAATCGATGCCAGCGGCTAAAACCAGAAGTGATTGAGCATGGAGGAACGTTTTCAAGCGAGTCGTTTGAGGGCGTCAATGTGATGGCTGCTTCAATCTTGTCGATAATAATGGGACTGATTCTTTGTTGTTCCACTTGCTGCTTTGTAGGAGCTACATGTGTGAAGGGTGTCGTAGATGACATGGTAGGGGATCCTGATGATGCAGATGATTATAGTCATCACGAGGATGTTCTTGACGGTGATGGATTAGAACTTCAAACTCCTCTGCTGGAAAACGGTGCAACAGGTGATGGCGCAATAGATGATAGCATCAGCAACAGTAATAATGACGGTTGCAGCGATAAAAACAATGACGATGATTTATTGGTGACAACAGAACAACAAGCATCTGTGACACAGCTGCCAATAACAACATCCATGGCACTGAAAAGTCGTCCCAAGAAAAAGAAATCCAGCGTCAAACACTTGTACAGCATCTGTCGAATATTCTACCTCATCACTGTCTTGACCACTGTCATTCTATTCATTGTCGGCATGTCCTACGCACCACGGCAACCACAATACAACGTATGTACAAATCAATTCGAATGGAAATCAATCATAGAAGGGATGATCGGTCTCAAAATGAGTGCATCCTTCGATCTTCTCATTTCTGTCAAGAACCCAAATCGATTTGATGTCGACCTTTTCAATGGATCAGGACAGTTTCATCACGACGGAAATTATGTGGGATTGTTTGAAATTCCTCAGAGTACGATATCTGCAAAGGCCATTAGCGATGTAGTTGTCAAGGTAACATTTTCACCGGACAAATGGTCGGCGATTGGTATGACTACTGAGTATTATCGAGGCACCTTGAAGTTTGTTATTGGTGGTAATGCGAATGTTGAAATTCCTGCGTTGGGAAACTACCAATTCGATGCCAAGTTTGATGATGTGATTGTGAATGTGAATGACCCTTCGCAGGATGATACACACTTGTGTGCTTGTCCGAGCTGGAAGAAAAATCCTGGGCAGTTGAAACTCGATTGGGGCGTATGATATACTGTGTAATGAAAATAATAATGTAAACGCAACGTATATGTAATGGAAATGTCATTAGATAATTATATTATGTATGCCCCACAACAACACTTCCATAAAGCAAGCTACAATGTTACTTGCTCTAGAGAGCTATCTTCTATCCATCGACTTTTGTAGGGTTAGGGTATTTGCTACGCATGTGTGCTGCACGTCTGCAAAGGTCAACTTCCGCGAAGTTTCCACGCCCAAGATAAGTAGTTAGTTTGAACATGAACATGAATAATGAACACAAAGATGGTGATGCATCGCATTGTGTTGGTCAGCTAATAATATAACATATTGCCTATTCAAAGAACATAGTAATAAGGCCTATCGTTCCTATCATGTCGGCCCCCCCTCACTCCGAGAAGCCGGCCTCAGCCGCAGCAATGGACGCTCTGGATCTCGACGATCTTTTTCTTGAGGGAGACGATGGTCCATCTCTGTTCGCGGACATGGAAATCGACTTGGGCGACATGGGCAACATTTTTGATGCACCGAGCACTGCCGCTGCATCATCCGGACCGGCGGCTGCCACTTTTAACACTCCAAATGTAGGGAGGGACCTGCTGACACAAGAATTTGGCCGGCAGAGCAGCACTGCTAGTCAAGGAAAGCGAGATCGGAAACGGGTCCGAACGGCAAAAACAAATCCACATCTTCTCGCTGCCGCTACCGCTGAACAGGAGGGATCGGAGTCGGCTCAAAAGCGACAGTCGGCCATTCAGAAAGAATTGCAGAGATTGCAGACCCCCAATGACGTGACGATGTTTGGGGACACTTCACAATCCAAGAGGAAACGACGACGCAGCAAGAAAAATCAAGATGATGACGAAACCAACAAACACAAAGACAAAGACAAGGAGGCGGACTCTGCCGGAAAAGTGGCATCCAAAAAGAAAAGGCGGAACAGTTCCAAGGTCACCAATACGCAGCAACTAGATGTGCCGACGCCTCAAACCGCCCAACAACCGCATTTGCAACAGCAGCAAGCTCTGCAGCAAATTTTCCATCAAATGAATCCACAGCAGCAAGAGAGGCTACAAAAAAAGGCAGAGGCCATGGGATTAAACATTTTTGCTGCATCGTCGTCAAACTCCCCAACAATGCAAAGTCAGGCACAAGGCAGTCTCATTCATCAGCAGTACAATATCAACGACTGCGGATTGAAATCATCCACCACTTTTTATCCGTTTTGTGCATTACCTCCGGAATTAGATATCAAGAGAGGTCAGAGGGTTTTCCCTGTGTTGGAAAAGATTAACGCCACTTCTGCTCCTACGTCTCATCACCATCAAAATACCAATACCACCGATGAGAACAACCAGTCATCACTGCACTCATCCATCTCTACAAATATTACCGCTTCCAGTCCTCTCTATACCCTCTTTCATCAACACCTTGGCCTCATCCAAAATAGCGACCGAGGCATTTCGGATCTCGCCGAGGCAGTCAAGCTCACGCACACTTCCATGACAAAAGAGGGGGGGAAGAAGAGAATGGCACAAGAGTTATCCAAACTATTGGCTCAGTGTCTGAAACAAGCGGCCTTTATTAAGCAGAATTTGTCCAATTTGGAATCATTTGTCAAGGAAGAAGGGAAGGAAGGGCGTTGGAGTGAGGCAGATATTCAAAGTTTGTTTCCAGATCAGAAATCGAAAGCGAGTACTTCTGCGGCGGCATCCTCCTCTCTTATTTCCGGTGTGGGCATCAACAACACAGATAGGACCTCGCAAACTTCAAAGCGAGGGACTACCAATGCCTCCACAAACGGTGGTCCCACCATTTCAGTCAGGGTCAAGGTTCGTGTTCCCGGATGGAGAGATAAGAGTGGGGCGAGATTGGTTGCAAAGCTATCCTGTCCTCCGGGGTGGAAGGCGGCTATTCATAGGGAGAATCTCAAGGCTGAAGCGAAGCTGAAGGCTTCTTCTTCTGAAAATGTCCCCCCTCCTCCGTCTACTGCTGCGCCGACAACAAGCACAAGCACTAAGTCTGCCACGTCACGAAAACGAAAGGCCAAGGAAAGTTCAGCTTCTACAACACCAGCAACCATCAAGAGTGCGGTTTCTGCAGGGCCTTCCTCAAAAATTACAATTCCATTCGTATCCGCCCACCAAGATTACCAACAAAATCAACGAGAAGCAACGGTAACACCAAATCAAACTCAAGAACACCAAGATTCCTCAATCCTTCATAATCTCTACACCAAAATTCTTCGCCCATCCGTATCGCCTACGCAGCGTCGCGAGCTCCTCGCAAGTGAAATTTCCTCCACTCTTTCCAAATTGGAGAATGCCAGATTGACTCAACAGTGGACGAAAGCACGGAAACTTCAAGTTCAAATGAAGGCATTGCAATCCGTATACAAGGATGACATCGATATTGTCCCGGATATGTGCAATACTATTGGGATGTGGAGGTGGATGGAGCACACGAACTATTTCAAAGACATTGAGGGAGAGGAAGAAGTGTATCAAGAGTTGAGAGATTGTCTTTACGAGAGAAAGGAGGAGGAAATGTTTGAATCAAAGGGAAGTATTTTGGAAGAGGGATCACTTTGGGGCAGTAGCCAGTTGTCGGATCCGCGACGTGTCTCTACTTCTTCTAATGAAGATGATAAAAGAGATGAAGATGGACTGAGTCACGATATCGAGCCAACTCCATTATTTGATCGACTGCAGTCTTTGCTAGTTGAGGTAGATGGCAGCGATGATGAAGATGATGACGACGATGATATCGTCAGCCTTCCGCAATTTTCTTCTGACCAATTCATCAATGGACCAGGTGGCGATAATCACAAGGGTGATATGAAATTGATTGATGTATCTGCGTTGACTCTTGACCAACGTACTTACATTCAACTCCGTGCGGCTGGTCTTATAGATGCCAAGATACCTCCGTCGTCAGTTCTCAAAGGAGTGTCGAATGCGGCATCCTCCCTCGATCTTATCTTAGAGAAGATGAAAATGCGCTTGTCAAATCTGCAATCTGAAAGCAACAATTCGAAAACCACAGCACTCCAACGTAAGGCACTGTTCCACGTAAAGCAAGCTCCAGTACGGAAACAGAGAGAACGTGAGGAGGATGGTATTTTGACTAAATACAAACAACTTCAGAAGTCCCAGAAGGAGCAGAAGGATGAGAAAAAGAGATCGTCTAGTAGAGCAAGGTCTGGATCGGACTAAGTTCTACCTAGGGAACAGCGGCTCCTCGGAGGTTCTGAGGAGAACTTGGCAATATGAGTTCTCGTCTGTATGTGATGAGCTATTTAAAAACAACTGAATTATATTTACTCATCGCCTCCAATATATATGTACGTCACATCTAGTTATCAAGACACTATTGTACGTCTCTAGTCGCTAAAACTTGTATCAATATCGGAACTGCCAATTTTACGATATGCCAATTATTCAATAATGTGACATCCGATTAATGCAAATCCTGTTGTGCTGGTGTCGCTTCATCATGACCCACTTGAACAGCATCGGCTGATGATTTGAGGCGTGGAGTGACAACAATGCATCCGCTACAAAATTACGATGCACAAACAATGTGGAAAGTAATAAAAGAGCTGATCCAAATATGAAGCTGACGAGGATAGAAGCTGCAAATGACACATCTTTTGACAGGATGTCTGCTTTCCCCATCCTGACGGAAATAAGGTTTATGTTGTTAGTTTGCCTGTGGTGCAGGGATCAAGGATTGCAAGAGCATAGGGATTCGTTAGAAAAGAGGAAGAAGAATCGAATAAAGTTTTCATGTCGATATGCATTCGGTTTCCCATGTCGAAGTAGGTGGTGTAAATCCTGTTGTTTTGAGGAGCCCCTGCCTCAAGGCTTTTCTTTAATGAACAATGAATCCCTTCGTCCTCACCAAAATTCAGCACACATCTCATAAACCATCGAACACTAGATCGGCAATGGTTCACGAACTTACTTGCTGGCTGAGCTTGCCCCAGAGCCAGATCGAGGCAAGAATTGATTACAGCTGCCTCCTTGACACAACATATTAGAGAGAGGTCCTGATTTATGTCAGCGTGAGTGTGAGAGCAGAACGAAAAATAATAGAAAACAAAGAGAAGATGAAGCAAAACGTTACCCGGTTCCCTACACAATGACTTTGACAAAATATGACCCTATCTTATGACTTTGTAATTTGGGCATAAAGACTCAAATATACGTCTTTTTCGTTGATTTACGAACCATTCTGGATATAATAATTCCCGAAGAGACATAACACCAGTCCCGATGAGACGAAATAACATTCTTCGTGACCCGTGCCTTATTTCTACGACCGCACCAAAGCATTGCGGCTCCATCTCACACACAATTCATTCATTCACTAATACAGACACAATAGCCATAGATAATAAGCCAAAAGCAAACTCAAAGAAGCAACCATGGCACCGCAGCAACCAGTAGACTTTGATGGATGGGACGGCGATGAAATGATCGTTCCCTCCGCACGAATTATCAGTTCTTGTCCGCCACAGAGCCAAGATCGCGATTGCGAACTCGGGGAGGCCCGGCAGTCATCTTCATCTGCGGAACTCAAATCAACTTTAATGACTCCAAAGAAAGTGCTCCCGCCGAGCATCCTCCGACGACGATTGAGCCCAGCGCAACAGCAGGAAGTTTCATTATCGTCGCCGCCACCGCACTGGCCGAGACGCCAGAGGGTTCATTTCGCAGACGGACCCCGCAGGACAATTTCATCATCACCGCCATCAGTAGTAACTGCCATCTATTATCGTCCACGAACACTAATCGCAGACGTCTCTTCATTATATTACAGCGCACTGGACGTGAAGAACTTCAAGAGAGAGTTCAGGGCCTTACTACGAAGTCAAAAGTTGGCACGCCAGCGATTAAAACAAAATTCAGAGGAACGTTTGTCATCAACGGATATCTCAGATGCTGCTCATTCACAAGAGAGAACCACAACCGTTCAGCACCATGATAACTCATTTTGGAGAAGCAAGGTTTCGAGGTGGTCTGCTCAAGCAAAGACCGCCTCCGCGGCTGTCGCTGAACCACCCTCTTCATGTACAAATAGAGCATCATCTAGCCAAATCAACGATGATTGCGAAGATGACGTTGACTCTCCATCATCTTCTAGTCAAGGTGGAATATTCTCATCTGTGTTCGATGTAGCTCGTGAAGCTGCTTCGTTATTCGGCACATCAAGTGGTAGTAGCGCATACTACCAAAGAGATAGGGCTCCACAACAGAATCAAAATCACTTAATTGATACGCTCTATCTCTTTTAACACACTACACTGTACATGATAACATAAATAATAGGAGTAAATCTCTACGAACTGAGTATCGCAAATGCTTTTTGAGAAACGATGATCATAATTCAACATTCAAAGCAATCTCTCAGGAGGCGTACTCCGCCACAACAACGACAAACCAGAACAACGCGCAACGTGTAAACATACCCCAACGTAGGCGTCTCTAAGAGTGCCCATGTGAAATCTGTTGCTGTTGGCCAGCGTAGCCAAATGTTGCTCTTGCTCGACCAAGTACTCCTTAGTTGCGAAGATTCATCACAAATTGCTGATTCCACCTCCATTTCACGGGCTCGAGTCAGCCGAGATTGTCACTGCTCTGCCCTGATTGGGTTCGTCTCCTGCTTCTATGGTCATGCTACCTCCATTTAATGATTGAGAGACACCGACCACAAAGGTAGCATCCTCTGTAGCATTAGAAGAACCAGAAGCGCCCGCTTCCGACGTGATGGAGCCGGCAAGCGAGGCACTCGACCCGATCTTGAGAGCAATGTCTCCGCCAGATGCAGACAAGGAAAGTCCAGCAGCAACTGATATATCACCGAAGGTTGATGTGGATGCCCTTCTAGCTGCAGGATTGGGATCTAAATAGTTAATAACTACAATTAAATGTCTCTCTCACGATAGCTATCATGTAATGCCTTATAAACTAAGATGGACATCAAGAATTACATAAAGAGTTTGCCTAGACCAGGGCACATCGACAGAGAGGCAAAGACATATTTGGTGGCGATCTGTAGTGTTAGCCTATCCAGCAGATTGCTTCTCTTCGAATATTGGTGCTATGATAAAGGTGAGCACAGTTCTGAACTCCTCTCGATGAGCTGAGTTCAAATCCGGGTTGTATTTGAGGTAGTTTTGATATCATGGTGAATGAATGTGTGATTTGGAGCCAAAGACCCAAGGAAACTGGATAAGGGGACCTTTTTTGGGGTTAACCCTTGAGGAAAGCTAGGGGGGGTGCCAGGGCACATAAAAGAATCTGGGGGGTGCTAACAATTTCTTTTTGATAAAAAATTAGATACAGCACAGATTCGAACTCAGCTCACCGAGAGCAGCATTTTAAGCACTAAAGGTATGTTACCCCAGTGGAGGAAGAGAAGCAACATTTGGCCATTTATTGGATAGGGTAACACTACAGATCGCCTGGTGTATTGGGTTCGCTAATAGCTATTTGAAAGTGATTTGTAATTTAGGGCTTCGAACCCATTATAGAAGGTCAAAGCTTTCAATTCAAAATTGACCTCTCCTTTGTGCTAAGCTTCGTCAATTTCGATGAAACACGAGCAACGGGCCTCAAACTTCGTCGCAGTGCAAATGTGCCTCTATCTACTCTATCGCCACAAAGTATATTGGGCCACTAAAAGTTGCTCACGCGCATATCCAAGACGAGCGATACGATGAGAGGTCAGT
>JALLBC010000247.1:0-13746 GCA_036939775.1 Skeletonema grethae | reverse complement strand
AGAACAATAAGGACTTATTATATTGTGTATCTATTTGAGGACGAGTACTTATGTACCTATGTATCTACATGGACAAGAGATGACAAAGACGGTCACAAACGGCACTGCCCGAAAGAAAAAGGAGCACTTGACACGTTTCGTACTCGTTTGCAAGATCAAAGATAAACCCGCCCGCCGCCCAGGCACCAACCGACCCGACATTGACGTGTACACAGGATATTCTTCAAACAAAGGGTATGCTTCAAAACTTATTTGTTTTACTATTACAAATAACACCCTGTTCATTGAACATACCCTGTTTAAAATGTCACCATTCACAAATAATGTCGGGTTGGTGCATACCTTACAGCCCAGCCCAGTCTTCCTTCCATTCCAATCCACAGGAGTATTGACCTATTAATAAGTACCTCTCAGAATACCCTTTGCCTCTGTATCTCCTCAATAGGCAGAGTTTTATAGCAATCACTAGAACATGTTTGACACGATGAAGTGGACAGCCACCGTAACACTCACTGCACTAATGCAGCAACACACCACAGACCTGGCCCATGCCAAACGCATCGGGAACCGGCAGATGCAAGATAATTATTATTACCCTTTAGACATCACCAAGGGAATCTGCTCAAATGATCCGACAACGCGGCCAAGCTCGTTTACTGAGATAAATTTTACATTGTTCGAAACACGAGAGGAGTGCTGCGATAGGTGGTACTCTTGGCAAGAAGGGGAAAACTGCCGTAGAAACGAACAAATAGGTGTGCCAAAAGAGGTAGAGGTAGAGCCTACTGAAGCTCCTCCTACAACCACCGAATCTTCTTCTTCAGAGACTACACCGGACGAGACTGTGTTCTTCTACCCCATGGACTTGATCACTGGGAAGTGCAGCAATGATGCTTCGCAGCGCCCAAGTGACTTCGATTCTATCGGGTTCACGTTGTTTACCACGCTTGAGCAGTGTTGCGAAACTTGGTAAGTGATATGTTGAAGAAATGTTGTCACCTGACAGTTTGATTCTTTGCCAGAAATGAGCTCATACATCATTTCTTCTTCTTTATTCGACAAATAGGTATGGGTGGCAAGAGGATCAATTTTGTCTGCTGAATTTATCTACTGATCCTCCAGGAGAACCCCAGGACCCCACCGTGCCTCCTGTGACTCCAGAGGATCCTACCGTGCCTCCTGCCAACCCAGATGGTGGAGATGGTGATGGAGATGGTAATGGCGACGGTAATGGCGGTAGTAATGGTGGTGGTACTGGCGGCGACGAAGGCGATGATCAGAGTGATAGCAAATTCTACTTGGTAGACAGTATCATCTGTGAAGCCAGTACCAATGGAGAGATGCAAGGCAACTATTTTGCCACACAGGTTGATTGCTGCACAAATATTCAAGACTTTAATTCGAGAAAGATCTGTTGCGACGAAGGTGTGGATTCCCCACAAGAGCAATTGGAATGCTTATTGGTTGAAGCTGCTGACCCAGTTGTACCGCAAGAAGATGACCCAGTTGTAGTGAAAGAAGACAAACCAATTGTAGAAGAAGAAGGGGAGCAATTCTACTTGTCGAATAAGAATTGTTACAGTACTGCAAATGGAGTGTTGACGACGGGGACGTTGTATTCAAGCCGATTCGAATGTTGCAACTCGTTGGGATCAAAGGAAGACCGACATGCATGTGTTTGGAGCACTGATTCATCTCCCAATCTCCAACCTGGTGCGACGAAAACTCCCAGTTCTGCTTCTCAACTTGCGAGGGGTAGTTATGTGATCGCTGCTGCGGTGTGCTTTTGTTTCCAATCCATGTGAGAGATTCTCGATGTTTCTACGATAATGGTTCGGTATGCTCTCAGAGCAGCCTACATTGGAGGATACATAATGATGTCTAAAGTTTACATAAGTACAATATCATCCGCATTCCCAAAGCTAGCAGCGTACACACTTTTTTATTTATGCAAAAATAAATAAAGTGATGGATGAGAAACGTCGTAAGAAATGTCCACAATACGGGGCTAACACAAGAAAGCGGTGCACTTTGATAAGACCCGAGCCCGCGCCTTTTGACTTCGAATTTTTGTGCTCCGTCCTCAATGACAACATCAATGATGCTTATGCTCTACTTTGCATCACCTCCTGCAGCTGTCGAGTGACCATACGAAGACTTTCAGCAGACGAATAGTAACACAAACAATTGAATTTTCTCACCATCAAGATGAAGTGGACAGCCACCGTTTCACTTACAGTACTAACGCAGTTCACTGCAGACCGAGCCCATGCGAAAATTGGACGCATCGGAAATGTGCGTAACAGGCAGCTGCAAGAAACGTTTTATTATTATCCTTTAGACATTACCAAGGGAGTCTGCTCAGATGATCCGGCAACGCGGCCAAGCTCATATACTGAGATGGGTTTGACATTGTTTGAAACACGAGAGGAGTGCTGCAACAAGTGGTAAGTGTTTAGAGTTCCTTCTTGTGGATCGTAATTCATTATTTCGATTTACTCGAACTCATCCTCAATTGCTTCTGTGGCAATCTTGCAGGTACTCTTGGCAAGCAGGTGAAAATTGCAGTAAAAACGAAGTAATATCTGTGTCGAAAGAAGCACCTACAACCAGCGAATCGGACGAGACTGTGTTTTTCTATCCCATGGACTTGAGCAGTAGACAGTGCAGCAATGATGTTTCGCAGCGCCCAAGTGACTTTGATTCTATCGGGTTCACATTGTTTGCCTCGCTTGTGGAGTGTTGCGCAACTTGGTAAGTGAAATGTTGAAGAAATGTAGTTACCTGACAGTTTGATTCTTTGCCAGAAATGAACTCATATTTCATCTTCTATTCGACTGTAGGTATGGCTCTCAAGATGATCAAATTTTTTGCGTGCTGAATCCAGGAAAGCCCCAGGACCCAACTGTGCCTCCTGTCAATAAAGTTGGTGATAACGGCAGTCCTCCGCAGTTATTCCCTCTTGGTCTATGTCAAGGAGATTGTGACAACGATGATGAATGCGCAGGAAATCTCATTTGTCACCAGCGTAGCCGAAATGAAACAGTTCCAGGATGTGCTGGAGGATTGTACCTAGATGAACCTACTGATTTTTGTATCGACCCAACTGTTCCTCCTGTCAACCCAGAAGGTGAAGGTGGCGATGGTGAAGGTGGCGATGGTGGAGGTGGCGATGGTGTTGTCCCCAGTGTTCCCCCAGTTGTTGTAGTTCCAGGAGATGGTCCAGTTGTTGTAGTTTCAGATCCAGATGTTGTAGATTCAGGAGGCGATCCAGTTGTAGTTCAAGAAGAACAATTCTATGTATCGAATAAGAATTGTTACAGTACTCTGAATGTGAATGGATTGGTGACTTCGGGGGCGTTGTATTCAAGCCGATTCGAATGTTGCAACTCGTTGGAACAGGCTGATCGTATGCCATGTGTTCGGAGTACTGCAACAACTCCTCCCAATCCTAACCCTGCGAAGAGTTCTGCTTCTCAACTTGCTAGGGGTAGTTATGTGATCGTTGCTGCGGTGTGCTTGTGTTTCCAATTCATGTGAGAGAGTTCTACATGTATCTAATTCATTATTGTTATCTTTTGTAGCTAAGAAGACTATTCTTATAGCATTATAGTGAAGTACTACAATAATTCGCAACTCGGCCATGTACCCACGTCGCGACAACATCCAACTCGTCTGTGACCACAACCAAATCTGCTCTAGCACCAACCTCCAGCACACCGATTGGAGCTTCAATCACTCCATCTCTACTTTCCCACTTCCCACTTCTATTCAATACATTCGCCGGGTGCAATGTCGCACACAATAAAGCCTTGCCAGTGGAGCATCCAGTAAATTTCCGAAAGCGTCGGACACATGTGTCCATTGATACGACACTACCAGCCAACGTGTCTGTTCCTGCAAGTACGGCACGATCGCCCTGGATGGAAACTGACATGTCTCCAAGCGCGTGAGTTCCGTCTCCAAGACCCATCGCACTCATAGCATCCGTCACAAGGACACATCCATCGGCATGACTGTTGTAAGCCATGCTCACGGCACTTTCATGAACGTGTATGCCATCAACAATCAGAGAGTAAAATGGACGTTGTAACCCCATACTTGCAAGCTTTGACTTGGAAGAAAGCAAGCCTACTAGACCTGGTTTGCGATGGTGAAAGGGGTTCATGGCATTGAATAAATGAGTTAAGAGTGTTGCTCCATGACTAATTGCTCGCAGTCCATCCTCGTACGTTGCCCCAGTGTGTCCACATGAAACGACCACATTGTGCTCACTTGCAGAAGAAGTCTGAGTTATGGACTTTGTTGCGTCAAGCGCTCCTTCTAGTTCCGGTGCGAGTGTTATGATATCAATATTTTCCAATATTGGTGATGACGAAATGCCCATATTCATACTATTGTTTTCATTGTCATTCAACCCATACACCTCTCTTACAGTGTCAATTCCTTTGGATGGGGCCAAAATATGTCGTTCATCATGTGCTCCTCTCTTGGATCCATCAAAAAAGGGGCCTTCCAAATGCATTCCAAGTATATTCGCACCAACCTTGGTATTATTCTTATTGTCATTTTGTTGTTGTTGTCGATTTAGTAGCTGTTGTTGCTGCTGTCTCCTCGCTCTATCAATCAAAGGAATCACCCGTCGATACGTCTCACGAGAAGAAGACACCATTGTAGGGCAGAAGCTAGTAACTCCACTTTGACATAGTGAAGTGGCCACTTGGAAGATATCATCAATGCAAAGACCGCCATTGGTATCGTTGTCATCCTTTTCAGCATCACAGTCATAATCAAGTTCTTGTTGTTGTTGACATCCACCATTACTAAAGTCGATTCCATAAGCACCATTTAATTGTATATCAATAAATCCAGGAGATAGTATCATTCCTTGACAATCCACAGTGTGACTAATTTGTGGATTGTCATCATCAATAATAGCATTGTTAGTAACGTCCTCCGCAGCTTGTTGTAGTTGTGCATCGAAATGAATTTGAGTAATAATCCCCGTATTCGAGTCTACAGTCAATTCTCCCCTCTGGAGTGATCCATCTCGTTGAAGGATGCGTGCGTTTGTAAATCGCGTCAAGAATGTTGGACTACTATTTTTGTTTCGTGGTGAAGTCGTCTCATCATTATTTGTCAAGGTGCTCAATGTTCGATAGAGAGGTTTCGTTTTGGATGTAGTTGATGAGGATAGTGATGAAGATGACGAGGCAGTCATGCTCACGCGATGAAGTGTAGCAACCTCATCATGACATCGCTGGAGCGATGCTTCTTCGGCAGATCGTTTCATTGCTTGCCGTGTTTACAAACATATGTTCACGATGAGGCAATTGCTGTTGATGACTGCAATACGTATTGTACTATGCAACAGCCCCAAACACATGTTGTATTGTGTAGATGATTGATTACCTTTTGAAGCTCATTCTTTGATGCCATGAAAGCGAGAAAATATTTCGAGATCGACAGGTTTTCAGGATGACCATGACTTCGAACTTTTCGTGCTTTCTGTACTTTTTTTGCAACTCCCTTCCTGCAATACCAATACTTCCTACAATATTATTCAATCATCCACCACCTGATTTGTACAATAACCGTAATCTATCTAATCAATCTACATGCCCAGACGGGAGGCAGATCCCGACATCTACTGCCCTCAAGCCGCACTCGTCGATAAAGAAACTGCAGATCGAGTGGAGCGTCGATTGGCAAGATATCGGGCCAAAGTCAAGGCACAGCGGCATTATTACCATCAACAGCAACAGCAACGCAATATCATCATGATGAAACAGCAGCGCATGGTTTGGATGGGCAGTGGGGCAATGCTGCTCTTGGCAGCGAGTTGTTGGATATGGTATAAACACTCCAACAAAAAACAGCAACGACGACGACAAACACAAAACAGGAACAATGAGGATATTATTGATGAAGAATTGCAACAATTATTCAACGAAGCCTCCAAAGCAGCAAGGCAACTAAAAGGATTAGATCAAAGAGACCAACTTATGATGTATGGATTGTACAAACAGGCTCTACAGGGAGATGCAGATGACAGCAAGACTACCCCATCCAAACTTGATGTGGTGGCACGTGCCAAATATAATGCCTGGAAGAAATTCAATGGATTACCTAGACAATTTGCAATGGACAAGTATTGTGAGGTTGTTTATCATTTTTTGAATGGGGGGTCTTCTTCCTTTGCTGATGGGGAACAAGATGATGATGGTGATGATGATGATATAGTCTATCATGATGATGACGATGAACATGAGGAGGAGTTAGATGAAGATGGATGTCCTATTCATCAAGAGGATGATAATGATGACTTCTTGGATTCTGGAATGATGGGAATACGCCAAAGCACACTATTATCATCCTCCAACGATGTTCTCCAAAACAAAAATGACTCATTATTACAATCAGGATCCTCTCCAGAATTTCGACTGCGAAATGCTGCTCTCTCCAGTAACATAAAGGAACTTGAGCAAGCAATTCGAGATGGGGCCAATCTAGACGATGCCGATGAATCTGGACAGACGGCACTGCACTTTTCTGCGGATAAAGGATGTATAGACTCTATGCGGTTACTACTTACTGCTGGAGCGAATGTGAATGCTTCCGATCAAGATGGGATTGGTGTATTGCAAACTGCAATTGTTGCTGGGATAGATGTGGAGGGGGTTCGAGTGTTGCTGGAGGGAGGAGCTGATCCGGATGCAGAGGATGATGATGGTGATAGTCCTCGATCAACGGTATTGGATGAGGGCAGGTCGGAACTTGTGGACTTGTTTGAGTTGTATCCTTCGAAACAATGATTCTGTGCTCCTACTTGAAATACATTATCCTTATCCTACATGTGTGTGAATAATATCAATGAATGATTGCTACTTCCAAGGAATGTGCTGTTCAATGTCGACACTAACGAGGAGTCTAGCAAATGCAAAGGAACCGTGCTGAGAATTGCGGTCATAGAATTGGACAGAACGAAGTCCTTGCCTCAAGCATCTAACCGGAATGGCAGTCTTACAGATTTTTTCTTCTATGAAGCCTTCATCAGCATGAACTACTGTGAATAGCAACATGGCAACACCAGCACTTTCAACCTTGAATGTAAAGTCTTTTGCGTCAGGCCACTGTGGACAAAAGCCATTGTCTGAAACAGTAGTTTTTCTCTCGTCTATCTCCAACATTTCTTCTCGCGTTTGTGTTGTTGTTCGTACATCATAAAGACGTACGATTACGTATGGAGACGTCACTTCTCCACTTGGTTCTCCAAATGGGTGAGGCAAGCAAGATCCTGCCAAGATTTTTATTTTCAAGTTCTGTCTGCCAGGATATTCTTCAAGCCTTTTCGGTATATAACCGCATCCACCATTTTCGCGGAACCGCCCATCATTGATTGCCATTTTAGAGTCCTCCGTTTGATGATTAAGTGCCACCATTTGACATCCTTTTGACCAGTGAAGAAGTGGGTTGAAATTAGACGAGTCTACTCTTGTGCCACTTGGATAGGTTCTTGTCATGTGCCGTCTATTGTACCTCTTCCAAAGGGTTGCATTCTCTTCGTTCTGATTCAGTACTCTGAGAAACTTGTTTTCACTGAAGGAAAGCATGTCTGTCGCTGGAAGTGTGTCCACCGACGAGAAGTCCTTAAATCGCACTGTGTTGAACGTAGTGATTTCTGCAAGTTCTGGTGCAATTTTGATATTTGTTTGAGTATCTAGTGCATCATTGGAAAAAACGATTCGGTTTCCATTCTTCCGTGGACTCTTCAGTGGACTCGCAAAAGATGCCCGATCGTTGAGTGAGACCCGATGACTATTCAATTCTAAAGAAATTTTCGTTGGCTCTGATAAGACGTCATCCATTCCAATCGTGCGACCTTTTAGGAGGACTTTTCCAGCTAGTTCTCTTGGAGAAGGTAATCTATCTAAGGTGCATTTTGGATGATGTAACATTTCACCCAGTTCCTCTTTGAGAATGGCTGCCATTATCTCCTGAAATGGTATGGAGCAATTATTGTCCAATGAAAGTATGATAGGAAGAGTTTTGGTGTTGTTGGCGATATAGCTTTTCACCACTAGGACGATATCTCGAAAATTGATCTTGGAAGTGGCAGTAAAGCCATGATACACGAAAACAACTCCATCTGTCTTATGACCATCAAAACAATCCAATTCCAGGCACTTACAACCTCTTTGCAATGCAACTGCATAAGCCTCGAGACTGCTTTTGCTGCTTAATTGATCTCCCGTAAGATACGTATTGTGGCTACTGTTGATAAAATATTCCGAGAGACTCATATTGAGGACGCTTTCGTCGAATTTTTGCATTGCTGGATCAAAGAGATCATTTTCAGAACTGAATAGGTATTCTCCAAAGCTCATCCTATCAAATGTTTCGCCGTCTTCACTCTTGCCGTACAAACGAATAATATTCTTTGCTTCTTCCGCCGTTGCATCATTGTTGCCTTGTTTTCCAACAAGAAAGGATTGTAAAAAATCTGTTGCAGTTACACTTTCCCTGCCTTCTCCAAACAGCTGGTCGAAAATTATATCACACGCTTGCTTTCCATCGTTTTGCTCCGACTTGATCCGTTGGAAAAGTTCTATACATTCAGGGAAGTTTATGCCGCTACCCCTGCTCAACCTCATTTCTAACTTCTTGCTCCCACGCCTGATTAGTTTGCGTACACTGTGACGTCCCCCTGGCTCAGTGTGGAGTTCTGCACAATAATCCCGATACATCTTTTTCGCCTTTTCTGTTTTTATGTATACATTTATTCTGCGCAACAACCGCAACAACCCGGCAAGATCAATAAGTCCGATTCTCCCTCGATCAACATCAAACCACGCATATCTTAATAAGTTTTGCTCTCTTGTAACATCAGGCTTGGTCGATGCTTTGTAAAATGCATCTCTGATCATTTGAATGGAAGATACAAGTGCATTTCGATCTTGATCGTCATCCAAAATGAAATCGATAGTCTCCTGTTTACCATAGAATATCGATACGACTTTAGTTGGGTCCACTTTCTCACCACGATACGCCAGCGCTGCTGCTGCTTCCAACTTGCGACTGCCAATAAAGCCACTCTGTATAAACAGTATGTCTGCAATGTCAATAACGTGTACATGCAATCGTGTCCAGTCCACTTCTTTTGTCGCCATAAGTATGCCAGTAGCTTTGGACACAACTCTCTTTCCAAGCAATTGTCTCTTGTTTGCACGAGAGATGAATAGCTTAAATAGGTCGTCTGATAGCGTGATCACACGTGTTGAAACTTTGCCATTTGATTTTGCCTTTTTGATTTCCAATCCTTGAAATAGAGCTGGTAAGACGAGAGATTTTACCGATTGCAATTCTGCACCGATGTTGGTGGAGGGAGTTGTAGCGGCGAAGAGATGGGTTTGCGATCTTCTTCTTGGTTGCATCTTTCTCATGGTTGTATAGTCCAGTGGTACTACTGCGTCGTCAGTTGGGGTATTATCATCATCTTGTAGAATGCATAATGATGTTTATTATTTGAATTTATTATGTTGTCATTGTCATCATCTTCTAGATACCATACTTATTGGACAGAACGCGTTGACAGTGTCATCGTGATCGTTGCTTGCTTGGCTGGAGGCGGGAGAAGAGATAGAACATCTCTCTCTCTAAAATAGCTGCTATCTGCTATCTATTGTATGCCCACTCGCTCGATAAGAAGACGACCATCTATCAGAATTAGAAGGTAACTACATTGCTTATCAGCTAAACTTTATTTCTGAAATGGGAGGATCGCCTTGCATAGAAATTTGCTGCTGCTGTTGCATAGGAACTTGAGCCATTGGCGGATATGCACCTCCATACACAGCCATTGTCTGCATCATTGCGTTCTGTTGTTGTTGTGCGACCAATGCTGCATCTTGTTGAGATGACGGCACATTATTCGGCATCATTACCATTATCGGAAGCTGAGGCTGCATTGACGTCGTTTGCTGTGGCTGTACCATCACCATTGATGGATGTGGCTGCATCATCATTTGTGTTTGTGGAATGCTGCTATAAACTGAACCTTGACCCACAGATATACCAGGCCCAACTGACATCGCACCACCCAGCATTGGCGGCCTCATTATAGAACCATCTGAAGTCTCACTAGTAATTCCACTAGTCATTCCAGTAACTACTGACACGCATCCTCCTCGTCCAAGAGAACGCGCACTACTCATTACAGACACAGCATCAGCACCTTGACCTCTTGCATTCAATTCTGCTGCACTGAGAGCTCGATCTTGAGGGTTTTCTTTCAGCACACCATGTACCCACTCACCCTCGGCGATCAACCCGAAGTCAAACTTCATAATGCCCTTGCCATGAGGAACTTTGTCGTTATTCACTTCACCTGTATATCGCCCTGCGTCACCATTCAGATCGACCCACTCCATACCTCTCACATTCATCTTATCATTCTCGTCGTGCTTATCATGCTTATGAGCATTCCAGGGCAATGTTTGTCCACTCTTCACCGCAACTTTACCCTTGCCTCCCCACGACGTGAAACCGCCGCGAATGCGATCGTACTGGGTCACTGCCTTTTCATCTTGACTGCCATTTGTCCACGTGCCCTCATAGAAGATCCCATTGTTGTACTTCATCGATCCCTTTCCGTCAGGGCGACCATTATCATTGACTTGACCAGTGTAAATACCAGCATCACCGAAAGTATCTGTAAAAGGCATATCTTTCACAGCCAAATGAGTGCGACTGTCATGGTTAGACAGTTTGTCAGGAACCTTGCCAGAGATCTTACTCTTTCTTCGTTCTTTCTTCTTGGAAGCGTCTTCACTGGGTCTGGCAGAGCATTTGACTGCATATTTCGTCCAGTCTGCCTTCTTTTCCTCTGGGACTGAAAGCTGTTCTGAGTTTGGTGGATGTTGAAGTTCAGGTGCGTAACCTTGGTGCTGGTGAAACACTTGCTGCTGCTCAGGGACTTGGATGTGATTCATTGAAGGAGCATGCATTTGATGTTGGTAGCTGTGATGCGTGGGAGAACACATACGCTCGCTTTCAATTAATTCTGGCTCTGGTTCAGGATTTAGTACTGCCATACTCTGGCCGAGTTGATATGGTGGAGGAGGTGGTGGAGGAGGACGAGACTGCTGCTGTCTAAGTGCTGGAGGCTTGGAGGTAATCCTATGAGACGGAGGCGGTGTCCTTGCCTTTCCTGAATCGATTGCATCTGAATGAGGCCTTGTTGTTCTTCTGCTTGGTGGAGGCGTGGCTCGAGATCTTATTTGCTGCAAAGCTGACTCAACTTTGGACATGTCAATGACATCATCAATCGGCTCCTTATTCCTTGATGACTTTTTTCCACGGAGAGATGACTTATTCTGATCTTTCTCCTTGCTAGCCTTATTCTTCCCTGTCTTACCACGGCTGTCACTCTCTACCTTTTCACTACTCTCTTCTACTGACATAGAAATCTCCGTGTACATCAATTCATCGAGCAGCTCATCCGTCGATGAAACTATCGTGTCGTAAGAGGCTTTCTCGGCTTGGTTTAGATGTATCTTTCTTGAGGAGTGACGACGAGATTCAAAGTCTGAAGAGTTATTCTCTTCCATCTCATCTTCAATTTCATCTGCATCACTGAAATAGTCGGTAGAAGAAGACGAAGAGCTGTCGTCGGATTTGGATTCCAACACACTAACTGTAACAGAACTGGCCAAAGTTTTACTCATCGAGGGGACGCTCCCCTGCTTCACTATGGATGGTCGACAGCTGTTTCTTCGAGGTGATAGTTCATCGATTAGCCCGCCTGGGACGTATACCAAAGACACCTGTTCACTTACATGTCCTTGTTTGTTACAGATTGCACAAACTCTAGATAGAATAGTCCATCCTCCACCACTTTCCTTCTTCTGCAGCTGAACAAATGGATGGTAAATGCAGCATCCATTCTTGTCAACTTTTTGAGGTTTCTCATTTTCACCGCCTAGCGTATTATCTTCGTAAGCTGAGCCACCTCTGGAGATGTGAGATGAGGCACATGATGGTGACGAAGGATCATCGTCTTCCTTATATGGATATGGAGACTTGGATCGTGCTCTAGACTTGGACGTTGCATCATTTCGTCGCTGCAGACCAGGCTTATAGGGCGACTTGGATCGAGCTTGTCGACTTACACTTCTAGGCTTTACCATGGGCGATTTCGACCTATGCTTCGCCGCTGACTTTCTTGTAACATCTCGATTCTCTGCTCGATTACTGTTATGCTCCAGTTGCTTCAATTGTTGTGTTTCCCCTATCTGTACATACTTTCTCAACTCTTTCTCCAAGTGCACCTTTTCCCTACTTCCATGGCTTGTGATACTTTGGCGGAGGCTACCTCTATGCTGACGGATGTTGTCCTTCTCACTCCTACTTCTTCTTTCTTGACCACGTTCACTTTTCTTTTCCCGAGGTCTACTTCTACTTCGTGCTGACATTGCTTGATCATTTGTTGATGGAGGCCGCGACCGTGACCTGCTAGATTTTTGTTGCTCACGCTGCTGATTATTCATATCACGCTTGTGCTGCTGCCGAGGTCTTGACCGTGATCTATGACGATTAGCATCATCTACAAGCTTTACTATCCTACTACCCAAATCATCAGGACGAATTCTTTGACAAGATTTAGATCTGCCTCGAGAAGGGGGTGATCGTGTCCTTCCTCTAGAAGAAAAAGAAGAAATAGCACTCCTCTTTGCCGTCTCCTTCTGTTCCATTTTCTCCAGGAGTGCCTTAGCCCTGTTTAGGCTGGACTCCTTGGAAGAAGAAGTACTGGTAGGATGTGGTCTCGACCGTGACCTACCAACCCTGCTGATATTGTCGGTTGAAGATTTGCGCTCTCTTGGTCGAGATTGTGATCTAGATCTGCCCCTAGCAAGCTGCTGCTGTTTCTGCCGCTGGCGCTGCTCTTCTAGCATCTGTTGCTTGTGAATGTGGTCTTGAGCATTTTTAATCCTCATCCTCATTTCTCTCTCTTCGCTGAATACTGTCGCAACAGTTGATTTCGTCTTTTTTGTATTTGATAGAGAAACGTTTGAAGACCTATGAGGATGAGGAGCTTCCATGGTTGATAGGTCGACAATTTTAATGTCCTTTGGGCTCACGCTTCCTCCTCGCCCAGTCATTCCAGATCCTCGGCGCCGAGAAACAGAGCGCGACCGCGAACGGCGATGGTTGCCTGTGTAGATATTATCGGTTAAAAGGTCGCCCATTATGATGATTTCATCTTCTTGCTATCTCGATGATTCGAACAAAAGCGCAAATATTCAGCTTGAGCAATTTCATATGCTCTCTGACGGACTGTGTTATGCAATAATCACAGCTAGAACTTGGATTACCCGCTATTATTTGGAGACAAGCCTTTGAATTTACGGCGTATTCGCTCAGTGTAAACTTACAGAGCATAATATGATCACTCAAAGGCAACTTCATAAGTACGACCGAAGGCAGCTAAGTGACCATAACTTCTTCGAGGTTGGTGCAGATTGGGCTGGTTCGAAGAGTGGCCAACGTGAAAGAACGCCACTGATGTATGAATTCCGACGTATGCGAGTATTTCATTGAGACACTCGGAAGGAGCAAACTTCTTCTTCTATCTAATGGGAGTCTTCTAAAATGGATAATAAGTACTTAGAGGGAGTCCCCTTCAATTGGACAAAAGTTCCGGTTCGATAATCCTGTGTGCACCGTGTGCAAAAGGCCCAAAGCGTT
>JALLBC010000246.1:0-10450 GCA_036939775.1 Skeletonema grethae | reverse complement strand
CTGTCCGCTGCCGCCAGCAGACACAGCAGCGGACAGTTACTGTAGACTCACTGTACATAATTGTGGAACTTTCAGGTCGAAGGTACAATACTTATGGTACTTACCTCTCTCTACTGTCTCTATCTCTAGAGACTCTCTAGAGAGGTACCTCTCTCTCTAGAGAGAGATAAGTAGAGATGAAGTAAGACACAAGTAGACAAGAGGATTGTTTTAGTGAACGAAGCTGGATAGAAGCTACTCCTAGATATTTAGACTATCTACTTCTATATCCTCCCTTGACACTCTAGCTAGGTAAAGTATATAGTGTCGGTAGAGTAAGGAGAACTAAACGGTTGCAAGTCTGGATTATATGATCAAGAAATTTTCAAGTACGTCTGATTAGCCGATTTAGAGTTTTGAGCCCTCTGTTGATGTACTTCTAGTTTCTGCAAGAGAATTCGAGCTCCAACCGCCCCTTGCGGGCTAAAGACGTTGGTAAATACGTTAAAATTTCTGTTATGTTATTTCTAATTTAATGCCTGGGCGATTTTGAGCCAACCTTTGCAATACATCGTCAGTATCTATTTACGTCTGAATATTATTCTTTGTACACACACTTATCCACGTTGAGATTGCGACCTTTTCTCTTTCAAAACTTTTAAGCATGGGTTGCAAATACACGTTCCAGGCACTTTACAGCTAGTAATGTTTTGGTGTGTTGTACGCCCATGCTTGTGACAAAAAGTGGACATGCATCTCGAGCAATGATGCTTGCATCGCTTCGGAAACTGAAATTTTTTGTGACATTCTATGCATCTGGTATCATCTTCCACGTCAGTATAGTGTCTGCTAAGCTTGGGAGGTGTCCTTGAAGTCTTTCTGCTGCCACTTTTCACGGAAGAGCCACCTTTGCGTTCCGACGACTCAACCTCAGAATCTGTTGACACATTATTATTGCTACGCTTTGAATCAAGGCTTTGGGTCCTCGTTCGTTGTGCCCGTCTCCGAAAGAAAGAGTTCTTTGGGAGGGGAGAAGCATCACGGCGAACAACTACTTCCTTCGGAAGAGGCGACGCTACATTTTCCGAAGATCTACTTCTGTTACTATTTTTGCTGGCTTCTCCATTTGCAACATTATCATCTGCCTTCCTCTTTCGAAGGCGATCATAGCCCCGCAAACCTGTAGCCATTATTCGTTCGTCATGTAGTTGTTCCTGCATTTCTATTGACAATCTATCACCAAGCATTGTTTTTGGAATCAATTCTCTTCCCATCCACTTTTCTGCAAATTTGTTTACTTTCTCCCAAAACGAAACAAATGGCAAAACAACTGCTGCTTGCGATGAAGACGACGCCGACGCACGACGAAACCGCATAATTGCAGCACCCATTGCAATTACACCAAAGATGCCCCTAATAAAGTGATAGAAAAATTGAACCACAACAATTAAGCCCCACACTATCCTCTTAGGAAGAGAGGACCAACCTACTTCAGCTGTATCGCCAGGGATACTTCGCTGGAATGTTGTTGACGGAACTTGCTCTCTCGTAGTCAACTTCGAGCTCGGCTTCGTAGAGCAACGCTGCTTCTTCAAAGCCTTGGCCAAGTCGATTGATCCCCAGCCACTCTTGCCAACAGAATTCCAAGCCTGAATGCGGTACATGTAGTTGTGTCCAGTTTCAAGACCAGAATCGACAAATTCAAGGTCACTCCCAACATAGACAGTTGTCCAATCCGAGTTGCTGGGTCCAATCGCCGCAGAGTAATAAGCACCATAACCATGAGAAGTAATGCCGCCATTCTCTATTGTTTGCAAATTCCCAAATAAGTTTATCCCTCTCCGCTGTATACGATAACTGTGAACGGGGAACACCCTGCCGGCGGACCGTTCCCAAGATAGGGTAACAGCGTTGCAACTTTGAAGTTTGAAATCAAATTTTGGGGGTATATTTGGATTGCCTCCAATTCCAAGCATCCTCACCTTCATCTGTCGGACAATCTTATTCCGATATGAAGCTCTGTCAATGCCAAGGTCATCTGATAGAATCTTGCCTCCATTTTCGACAATTTCTGGAAAGTCATATCCTGTAACAGAGTGTTCCAAAAACATCTCCCCCACCCTAGGCGGGAGCTGCACAGCGTAGACTATCCATTCTGCCACCTCCTCAGCTGTCAAAAGTGTTTCCAGTTGCATCCAATATTCTTGCATGTCAGCCATTCCTAGCCCATTGTCGTGATTCTGATCTAATCTCGCCATTACAGTCACAACTTCACTATCTACTGCCTGTTGCGTTTCCAATTCCCCGATCTGGTTCTTCAAGAAAATTGCAACTTCTTCCGGTTCGATTTGTCCATCTCCATCTTTATCAATAGAATCGAAAAATAGTCCAGAGGCCTCCATACTGCGCTGCCCATCGCCAAGTTGAGGAGTGTCACGCGGCGAAAAGGACTGCTGGAGGGTTGGCTTGAAATTAAAATTGAATATTTTGGGAGTGGCACAGGCATTAATGACCTGCTCTTCCTCCCTTCTAGGAATGGTGGGAACTATGACCGGCTCATTCGACGAAGATGCGGTAAGGAATACGCTCGAGAGTAGAAAAGCGATACAGGCTGCATAGTGGAGTGTTCGTCGCCGTAATGAAATGATGCGCGATCGAGAGATGCAGGGTTCGCTCAATGATGATGCTACCGCGTCTCTCATCTTGGAATCACCGCAAACAATTATAGTTCTAACAGCTCCTCATTGACTCTGTGTACACAATACGTCATATCTCTAGACCGTTAGCAAACGACGATAATACAGCTGCAAAGTGCAAGAGCATTATCTGGATCGATAATATCGAATCTCCGTTCCTTCTCCGTTCGCGTTGTTTTGGGTTTTGCTCCTGATTTTTAAAATAAGTCCGGCCTGACCAGTATTTTTCCAACCGCGACAAGCGCAAACATCAACTTTCATCAAAATCACGAAGACGTCATCGCCATCGCCATGACCATGACAGTACATACGAGCCGCTCGTATCCACCCGTCAATACATATCATGCTATTCCGCCCACTACTCATTGCAGCTGCAGCTACCGCAGTATCAGCATTCAGCCCATCATCTCCCATCAGAAGTGGTATCGCGAGACAAAATCAACAGCAACATCGCACTGGTCGACCGCAGCCCATCATCCCTCTTCATCTCTCTGATGACAACCCAGCAGAATGGGATGAAGAGCGCCGCTCGAACATGTTCCAGGCCCTTCTACGTGATCTTCAAATAGAAGGTGTGCCATTGCTAGGATGTGATGCCAATCAAGTTGGAACTTTCAACGCGGCACTGTGGACTACAATGGCTGAACTTGGAGACCAAGATGGACAGCAGAAGGCCTGTTTGATTATGGAAGAGATTCCAATCAGTGCCTTGTTGGCATTTGCGGAGGATTTCACTGTGCTCAAAACACAAACTCGTCTTATGGATCATTTGCCGGAACTTAAAAGGTTTTCTGTGTCAGTTTTAGGCAAGGGAGTTGGACCAGCGCTACTAATCGAAACTGAAGAAAGGAATGAGGAGGAAGTAGCGACAGCCGCAGCTAATAGAGCTGTCGAAGCAGCTTTTGATCAAGCAAAAACAACTGCTGCGTTGAAGTCTTTCATTAATCGTGTTGTTGTCAATCTTGAAGCCTGCCCTTACACCAAGAGTGTCGACATCTCTGCAGTGGGCTTGGAAAACCGTGGAGTGACACCAGGACCCGTTGGGTACAGATTCTCACCAACAACAGATGCATGCATGACAATGAGTGTATTTTGGAATTGCATCTGCGAGATGACGGGGTCTCCAGACGAAAGTTTGAGCTCAATAATGCTTAGTTTACCGGGAATTGGACAAGGAAGCAGTCCAGAAGCACATGCTCGATTTGCTGCAGTGGTGGAAATTGTTGGGAGATACCTTTGCTTATATAGAGGTGATGCTTCGTTTGGACTCGTGCATTTCCACCCTGCCTATGATAGATCCAGTATTATGCCTATCGACGGACCGTCTTATGGTCAGCTACCTCCAATGAGTTGGCTTCGTGCAATGCTTAAGATGGGTGGTCACGAAGCAGAAGCGGAATCATTTACAGACGATGAATTGGCACTTTCTAATTATCAGCGACGAGCACCACATACATCAATCAATATTTTACGAATGAACCAGGTTAACGCTGCAGCTGGGGCCAAGAGTATTGTTGATTTGGATCTTGGAAATGGACGAATTGAAAAAGCCAGTGGAATTACTCTTTACGGACGCAATGCTATCCGAATGGTTAAAACTGGAAAAGAAGCCCTTCAGAGTTCACTGGATGCAGATATCGCAATGCAATCTTAAATATGAGTTTTACAAGAGGACAATCTTATGTAAGATCAATTATTATCAAGACGTTTACTAACTATTCTGATCAAAACGGCATCAGACTCTTTCCGAGAAACATTTCCTGTCTCTCGGGAGATGCTCCTCCTCTCACATCCAAAAAGCACCGATCACACGACTTGATTGCTTCTTCATCTTCCTCGCTGAAAGGATTCGACGTGATAATGACAGCCTCCAAAGAGAGCGAGTCGTTTGATTCTAACATCTTTACCAGTGAATTAGCCGAACTAGATGCAAGATTGTTTCCGGAAAGATTCAAATACCTCATAGTTGCATTGTTCCAGAGGCAATCTAGCAACGCGCTTCCACCAAGATCACCAAGATCATTCAATCGAAGATTAAGAGTCAGCAAAGATTCATTTGTTGCCAAACTCTTCCCAAGCACCGAGCCACCTTCGCTGTCAATTTTGTTGCCCATCAATTCTAACGAGCATAATACCGATTCAGGTGAAGCTAGGAAGGCTTCTACAATGACAGCCAAACCAGTTGAAGTGATGTTGTTGTGCGAAAAATTTAGATTGAGAATGGTACCATTCTTACAACTGCCATTATCAAACATTGTTGCAACATCGTTGTCAGTCAAGTTTGAGTCTTGCAGTGTAAGGCTGACCAAGTTGCTTGCTATACTCAATGCTCTGGGTAGACTCTCAAGAGAAGAATGACTGGATGTTGCCAAGTCATACCTTATATGAAGGGTGTTGAGGTTCGGTAGCTGAGAACAGACAATGTCGAGAGGGAACTCGCGTGAACACGCCGACAACTTCAGCTATGATAGATATGTAGTGAGAAATGTGTGTAAACCCCAAGACAATCAAGCAAGAAGACACCTGCGACTTACCGTGAAAATATTCTCAGCGATGCCCCGAGGGAGAGTTATCGACTGTTGCAAAAGATCTTCGACCTGTACTTCAAAGTACATCCTTTTGAAGCTCAGACCATGTTCTTGTTTCCGACAGCCAAGTACAGCCAACGAGGAGCACGCACGTTCGTAGAAAACCTCACTGTGGATGAAAGAAGAGACCGAGGATGCACAAGAAAGAGGAAGCTCATTGAATAATGCTCGCGCAGCTGGTACTTTTAATTTCTCCTCGGGGGCGAACGGAAGACTCTCGAAACTTGTTGCAAGCTTCTCCTGTGATAGTGATTGTAAAGTCATGCTCCTATCCGTGCTCATTCTGGAGGCAAAGGCACAATGTGTCGGCTGAACCTATCGATACATGCTGGAATGAAGATTAGGCAAGCACAAGCTGTTCTTGTTTAAAATATTTTTTTTTGAAGTATCAGGTTGTTCGATGTACTTAATAGAACTTTACTTTAGAGAACAGCCTCCAACTGCTACGCTGCTCGAGCAGCACCAACGCTTCGCAACGAGCCACCGCTGCCTTTCTTCCATCGTCCTCTTCCGCTCATCATTCATTCTCATAAATAAATATAGTACTCACTCATTCATTCTCCACAGCCTGCAGGAACGGGGCGTGGGGCCTTGATTTCTTGATTCGATCGACAAATTCCATAAAATCCCTCGCCGCTGCAATGCCATCTAACTTGCTGATAGCCAACATCACACGAAGTCCGCTCTTGATCCACTCGTAAACGCGCTCGAGCTCAGTGCCAGTCTTCTGCCCCTTCTTCTTGTTGACTGTTTTCTCAAGCGCCTTCACAAACGAATCCGCCGCTGCCACCAAGGGGATCGGATGACGTGCACACATAGTATGAACAATCTGGTGAGATTGCAGTTGAATATCTTCGACATCAGCAAGAGCCTTGGCGAGAACAGGCATAAAGGCAGGGATGTCAAGGCTCGATGGACATTTATCAAGGCAAGTAGAGAACACACTAAGTGCTGCTTTACGCAACGGAAGTGCATCATCAACTGTGTGCTTGAAAGGACCAAGATCAATCTTTCTTTCCATATTGAGCTGAGCAAGCTCGTAGAGTTGCGGAAGAACTTGCTCTTTCATAATTCCAACAACAAGCTGGGGGGCGTGGTGCACGGCAGAATAAACCATGAGCAGAGCAACATTCTTCACTGCAAGATCATCTTCTTTGAGCAATTCAATGAAGGTAGGCATGTACGGTGCAAGTTCAGTTGGATTGATCTGTCCACCAATCGCAAACTTAACCGCGTTCCCGACAGTCCAGTGAATATGAACTTTCTTGTCGGAATCATCTGTCGCAAGTTTTTTCAGAACAGGAAGGACAGCCTTCGGCTCGAGACAAGCCAATGCTCCTAGACATTCTGCTACCATCGCCCTCACCCCTTCCTCGTCATTGCCGCAGTTCATCTCAAGTGGAGGAAGAAGCATAGGTACACTTGATGAGAGATCGCTGCCTTCGGTTTCGCGGTAGCAATGAATGAACTCGCGCAATGAAGAGAAAAGTAGATATTGCTTCTTGCCGCTGCTTCCTTCCAAAGCCGAGAGAAGAGCAGGTAGAAATGGGTCGAATGCCCCAACAGACGCTCGTCCAAGAGCGAGAGCCGCGGCATGCTTGATATCTTCATTTGACGAGTCAAATGACTCGAAGTAAATCTTTTGCATACTCTCTGCGACACCTTTCATTTTGCTTAGATCAACTTTACGACCGAAGTTTCCGGATACTAGCAGATTCAATTGCGTCACTGCCACGTCAGTATTGCTTGGCTTTATGGCACTGATAGTGCTCCTTATGAACGTTTCTTGATTGGCCGACGGCGAAGCCACAGCAATAGTTGCAATGCATTGGGCCAAATTCGAAATGACCTGCTTACTTCCCTTGGAGCCATCACCAGCCATTTGCCCTTCCAATAATTTATGCAGCTCATCGAATCCGATTGCGCCACTAGCGATCATTTGTTCTAGCAAATTCAAAAGCGAGGCGAGGGCAGGATCTTGAAGCAACGCCGACTTAGACAGATCGAGAGAGGCAGGCAAGACGTGGCTTTTGACGAGAGCTCCTGTCGACGGGCGCGCTTTCAAAACTGAGTTTGAAGCCGATAAACTTAAATGACAAATATGAAGATCTGTATCTGAAATGATTTCTCCTAGGTCCTTCAACACCGAATCAAAAAGACCTTCGTCCATGTCAACATCACTCGTAGGAAGACAGAGAACCAATGTGTCTATGCACTCGAGCGCACTCTGTTTTAGGCTACGGCTCTGTTGTCGCAAAAGAAGAGCAAGTTGCCCCAACGCTTCGTTCATCACTGAAGTTAGGTCAAGATCTTCGCTTGATTTTGCTGCCCTTCCAATTTTGGAGAGCGTTTTGATTGCCGCGATTCTAGTGGTATCATTCTTCAGCCGCTCAAGCAACAGTGTCAAGATTCTATTCTTTTGGTCAGGAGTCAACGATGCATGCAAGAGAGAAAGCAAGGATGCGGCTGCTGAAAGTGCACACTCCTTGATTTCCTGGTCCAAGTCATGCTCCGACAATCGTGGCTCGATGGCATCGTAGAGGGAAGTAGCAACTTCGTCCTTCTCAGCTTTTGTTGCAGAACCAAGAACTAGCAGGCCTGGAATTTCCACCAACACACGCAATGCCTCCGAAATCACCTTGTACCAATCTTCCTGAACGCATTTGCAAATGTCCGAGAGAAGTATTGGAAGCATTGCATTTTTAATGTCCGAAGCATCATGTTTCTTGCAAGAAAGCATAATACGAACAAGACACAACGCCTCGAGTTTGAGGGATTTGCTATTGACAGCAGAGTGCCGACGCGTGTTTGCGTCATCGTCAGCATTGAGAATTGTTTTCACGTGTCTAAATACCGAAGTGATTTGTTCTGATGATCCAATCCCTCCCGGAGCAAGACAGAGGGTAGATAGAAGCGCAATAGCCGAGGACTTCGACCTCTCTCCTCCTTTCTTTGCACTAAGTTGCTTCTCAGTTGCCTTCACGATAGCGGATGACACGTTTGACCTTAGATCAACTACCACAGCCCCAGATGCGGCAAGGGCGTCATCATCCATCGAAGTACAAGATGCCAGCACAAGCACTCCAGCGGATGAGGCAGAAACAGTGTATGAAAGAAGGCGAGTGAAACACTCGATGATATCAACACGGCAGTTCTCTTCACGTTCCTTGAAACGATTTACAAGAGCACCTGCTACTGTGGTCTTTTTCTCGGAGTTCTGTCTCCAAGCAAACTCATCAATCCACAACTTTGAGGGATCATGTTTTGTGGCCTCAACAACTGCTGTGAGCGTACGAATGGCGCTACGCCTCACCTTCCAATTATTGTCATCATCTTCGTCGGACATATCGTCTTCCGTGGAGTACTCGTCTTCTTCCTCCTCTTCTTCCATTTCCTCTTCTTCCTCTTCATCGTCGTCAGCATCATCGTCATCATCATCGTAGGTGTAATTGGGGTCAAATCTCATGTATGCAAGGGCAGAGTAGACAATCTGATCCAAATGAGGACGAATCAAAGCAGGACAGCGTAGCACAAATGATTCAAATCCAGCAAAACAACTCTCCCTCAATTCGATTTGCATGGCGGTAGCAGCCTCCTCACCCATGCCAGCCATGACATCATCCGAGTCCATGGGTTCATCGCTATCATAATCTTCATCATCGGCATCAGCGGGGTCGCAGAATCGCAAGAAGATGGGAACGATGCGATCAATGTGCCCCTGATTCAATCGATGACCGACCGTTCCAGATACTGTGCACATGGTTCGAATCAAGGAGCGAGTATCAGCAGATCTCAAATCACTTGATGCCAAACTTTTGCTTTCATCAGTTTTGTGTGCAATTTTAGCACGTTTTTTGCCAGCTTTGCCTAGTCCGGAAGCTAGATCAATCTGATCAAGTAGACGCTCCACAAGACGGTGGAGAAGAGTGTCAGAAATGACTGTAGCCAAAACACCAATGGTAGTTCCCGCACGCTTGCGTACAATTGGGCGGGGTGAAGCAAGTTGTGACAAGGTCACGTTGAGCAATGGTTCGTGCTGCATTTTGATGCTGTTGGATGTAGATCCAAATCGAGTCAACAAATCAGTGAGGACATTGAGACAAGCCAAGACAATTTCTTCGCTGTTTTTATCATCACCGTTTGATGGTGAAGAGCTAGGCGATGTATTGGAGTTGGTATGAATGCCATCTACGAGACGGCTACTCAAGCGATGACAAACCGCATTCCCCATTTCATCAGGCACAGTCTCAACCAACGTCTTGAGCCCAATGGCGTAAACATCTCGCAAGGCACTTTTGGAGGGATCCAACATTAGACCGCAAATCCGATCAGCAATTTCATTCACTTGCTCTTCTTGAACAGTCATGAGCAGCACACCCAAAGTTTTGACAGCCACTGTCTGGACATCATTGGATGAGTCATCAAGGAGACTAAGCACAGCACTGCAAATGCGACGTTCCGTCTGGGAATCAATCTGCGTAGTGGAGGATGACGCAGCAGCAGCTGCAGCGTTGTTATTATTTTCGGAGCTGGCGTGGGCGGCGTTTCGTTTGAGAGCTTCGCAGAGATCAGAGATTGCCATGTATCGCTCATCTTTGTCGTAGTGCTCCGTCTTCTTTAGAAGATCATTGTAGTTGGGGGCGCTGTTGCTACCTCTTGACATTTTGTTTCTGTCTTTGTTTGTGGTGGTAAAGCTACAATGAAGGGAAGTAAAAAAGGGAGGATCAAAATTATATGAGCCAGATTGACATTCAGCGAAATGTCCAATAAAATGAGGAAAATAGATTATGATAATGCGAGGGACCAGCCGCCTCATCGTCGGTGGAGATAACGCCGGATAATATTTTTTATTCAATAGCCATTCCTGCACAATAATAGCCAAGTGCAAAAATGACAAACACATGCGACAACTCCCCGTCACTACAATGAGCCAACGGCGCACTACGCCCGAATCATTGATATCTTACTCACTTGCTTTCAACTTCCAGGCGCTCAATTCGATCTATCTCACTGTGGGGAGGCAAACAGCAAACAGCTCTAGAGAGAGAGAGCGTAGCTAGCACTGCGTAAGATCTTTTGACTTCGGATTTGCTCCATCATGCTCGATGCTCGCTCGATGGGATTCGGGCGGATGGCGTGTCTTTTTCTCCTTTCGGAGGCGGGCGAAAATGTTTCACTTCGTACAAT
>JALLBC010000245.1:0-14463 GCA_036939775.1 Skeletonema grethae | reverse complement strand
AGTTTTAGTTGCCAGTTAATTGAGCGAGCCGAGCATTGATACACCTTTGCCTTTGCCATTGGGACGATTTTGAGAAACTATGTTTCCCCCATATGTAGTTGCGGCAGGAGTGACCCTAAACCTTACCCAGGTAGGTACATCTTAGGAAATCATGTGCAGCTACAACATGTGGTACAACTGCAACTCGCTCAAGTTAAGTACACATACATCATCATACGCCGAAGGTGAGGTTAGCGAACAAGTTCTTCTACCTGGTATTGAGATATGTTAAGGATTGAACTGAGTATTATGAAAAATGTGTAAATAAACGAGTATTGTAAGAAATGAAAAGTAGGAGGAGGAGAGAATGTTGCAGTACTGTGAACTATGAATGAAGTATGACGGGGAGAAAGAGAAAATATCTAGTTGACTTGTCTACGTTCATACAGGATACAGGTTCATAAGTCTATCAATGTCCGTCTGTTGAGAGAACAGAGAACCACAATTCACAATTCACAGATGAGAAAAGTGACTCGTACTTACCTAAGAAAAGTATGCCCACCCACCACCTGAGTGATTGTTATGCAATTCTCTGGTTACTTATGGCGCATTGTTTGATCGATAAGTAAGGAACTGACGCATGTTTTTATGTTGTACTCCTCTCTCTAGAGAAAGAGATGGTGAATGTCGCAGTTGAAGACACTGGTACTTAGATTACATAGAGCTGGTAGCTTTAGAAGTAGTCAGGTGTAGTAATTTGAAGGGCTAAGAACTCTATCGAAATTTTCTTGAGAACTCGAAACACTTAGACTCTATGATTGCATAATAAGTAGATGCGAACTTGTAACGGTTGTGAGAACCCCGGACCTCGGCGTCAGTTTTTGCCAATCTATGAGAAGATAATTCCATGACCCATGACCCATGACTTCTCGTATAAAAAGGTTAACCTTTTCTTGAGATGGTCTAAACCTTTGATTGATGAGAAAGAGAACGGAACTTCAAAAACGAGCGAGACATGTCCCGGATTTACATTTTTCTTGAGATTCTGTTGTTCTTGAAGGTTCCAACCTATGTTTTTTGGTAAGATATTCACACACACATAGGAGATATTCAACGGCAGACAAAAATCTGAAGGGACAGTCTTGAAAAGGCCTATTGTCTATGCAATTGCCAAGGTACTTAGGTATGTTCTCTTCCGGCACAGCGTAATCTTGTGTACTTAGCTTCTTGCTATGTAGCTGAGGACGTCTCATTTCTAATTTTGCTTCTCTTCTCAAGCGTCGCCGTACAATACAATACCTGCATCTCTTCTTATCAACAGTGCATAAACAAAGTGGAGCGAGTATTGTAGCCCTCTCACAACACAAACACAAGCACAAGTACAATAATACAAGTGCAGTAATACATCTTTCTTACTCTTCTAAAAACACACCATGACGGACACAGAGCCTGTCAAACAGACGTTCCCCTTCAAGCTGTACCATGCTCTCGAATGGGCATCAAACTCTGAGTTCAGCTCCGCTCTTACTTGGTCTGAATCAGGTGATGCGTTTTTGGTTCACGATAGGGAAGCGATGGTAGAAAACATCATCCCCCATTTTTTCGATCACAAGAAGTGGAGATCATTTGTAAGTCTAAGAGGCGCTGCATTGCACACTTCCCTTGTTTCATGCTGAACCTGCTTACCTTTATCTAACGGCCCTATTGATTGCATTGTTCAACACTTGCCCCATCAGACCCGCCAGCTGAACCTATGGGGGTTTAAACGTGAGCTGCGTGGCCCCAACTCATTGGGAGAAACATACTATCACAAAGACTTCAAGCGTGGAAAAGTTGAAGATCTCCAACTGATTCAACGGACAGAAATCAAACGACGTACCGTGAAGAAGCAGCTCTCAGACTTAACCTCATCTAAGCAAAGCTCTATCGTCATGACATCCAATGCTCAATCGCAGGCTGGCGATATCACGCAAGGGGCATCTTTCTTGACTGGGTTGAAAGGAGCTTCAGATGTTCTAAGATCAAACGTTACTGGAGGAGGATTACCGGCCGCCTCTTATTATGGCAACATGCAGGGACCTGGTCAAATAAGCACTATGATCCCCTTCAACGCACCGTCTATCGCACCAGAGTTTACTCAAATGTTCCATTCTCATATAATGCCTCAAATGATGATGCAGCCTCAAATGTTTCAGGGCTACTCGACAGGCAACTGGAACCCCAATAACCAGCTCAGTCGAGAGATGCTCAACAAAATGCCCACCCAACAGCTCGTCGCAATGGCTTCAAATATCAATGGCTTGAACATGAACAGCTTGAACTTATTGCAATCGAAAGATGAACCACGTACTATTTCGGAATCAAGTATAAGTTCAAGCCTAACATCGACAGTACCACCCAAGACTGAAGCAAGTAACGAAGGCAGCCCCACCCCCGAACGTTCTCGCGCAGCCTAATCTCTTTTGACATTTTTCATCATGGCTCGGTGGAGGATAATGTTCAATCCAAACACAAGAGGAAAAGGTCCTTGCCGCACAAGGAAAGTCTGACCGTGTGCTGTTGAAGGTTCCTTGAGTAAAGGTTGCTAAACGATGTACAGGGGAAATAGTCTTATATATACTTAATGACGATTATTCATGCTAAGTTTCGTGTGTCATATCATACAACTAACGAAGTGTGAGGTAGATTAGCTAAGATATTGATTTCACAATTCCTCCACATTTTCATTTTTTAATACACTTCAACGTGCCACTGATTATTCTTTTTCAACTCTTTCAACTTCTCTGACCAAACGCAGCCCTGGCTTTTGGCTACCTCATCCAATGTATCAAGAATGGGTGGCATCATCCCCTTCAATCCACAGAAGTACACATGAGCTCCAGCGTCTAAACGATCAAATAGCTCTTTACCATTTTGAGCAATGACATGCTGGACGTATAGTTTACCTCCGTCAATGGAGTTCGTCATTTCCCTCGAGATGGCGTAATCTATCTTGAGCTGATTCGAAAACCTTTGCATACAATCAAACTCCTCCTTATACAAAAGACCTCCACTTACAGGGACCCCTAACACAAGCCAGGCATTTCCTCCAAACATGTGCTTTGCAAGAGTGTTTTCCATGAACAATCGATGAAGAAATCCACGGAATGGAGCGATACCCGTACCAGTAGCTATCATGATAATGTCCTTATTAGGGTCTTCAGGAAGGAGCATAGTTTTTCCGACAGGACCAGCTACATCAACTTCATCTCCAGCCTTGACATCACAGAGAAAGTTAGAACAAACTCCCTGCTTAGCTGGGTCTTTGGTACCATCTGGTTCAATAAACTCGGCACGACGAACACAGAGGCTGATTGTGTTTCCATCCAACAAATCTCCGTAACGAGTTGAAGCAATGGAATAAAGTCGTGGCTTATTTTTTTTTCCATTCTTTGGATCAACACCAGGCGGAATAACGCTAAGAGATTGACCTTCTACGTAATGAAACCCTTCTGGAAGTTTGAGTATGACATGTTCGATATCACCTGGAGCATCATCAGTGATGAGTTTGGCTCGGCCAAGAACGGTAGCTTTGGCTGGGGCTTGAGGCTTGGCAAAGTTGACGGGAAGATTGCCGTCTGCATCAAGATGTTCGAGGAAATGCTGCGCATGTTCTACTGTTGCACCTGGAGGAGGGACATCCAAACTGAATTGAGGAGGTGCTAGTTGAAAGGCAGCTCCGCCCAAGATACGACTTTGGAGATCATGCGTTCCCTGAAGCTTCCCATTGGCCTCCGGATCAAACACTAACAGACCACCAGCAGAGACTGTGGGTATTCCAGCACCGGCCTTTTTGATTTGAACAGGATCGATTTGATTCAGGAGTCTGGTTGCTTGATGAGAACCCTTTTGTTGCGGAACAAACGCAGCGGTATGTTTGCTTGCAATCGCCACGAAGGCAGCAGCGGATAAGCTTTTGAGTATCATGATGTTCTTTTTCGTTTGTATCAATTATGTATTATCAGTGTGCGCAGTAGATGCTTTTGCTTGGGCGAGAGCAAGATATAATATTATTTGTGGTCGGCATTTGTTCTCCAGCAGCCATCAGCATTTCCAGCATTTTCATCTTGGATCTTGCTATCGCTGCCGCTTAGCTTGATGTCGACGCGCTTTGGTTGGATCTTCGAATCTTCTGCCGTCCCCAGGAGCAAAGCTACTCCCCAACTTAATCCTCCTAAAAACTCTTATCCCCCTTCTCTGACGACTCTATGAAGCTAGCAGCTGACACAGACTTATTATCTCCCTCTGTCTCCCTCAATCCCATACTAATGACCGGGGAGGGCGAGGGGAGAGAGAAAAGATTTTCCTGCGTGGCGAAGACAGACCAAAACTTCTGTATCGAGGTGAGCACTAACTGAGCTGAGCCCAAGCAATCTTATTATGTTGTATCTGGCAAGCACTGTATTTCATGCTCATTGTTCCTCTTCCCTCCGCTTAGCAAGCATTAGAAAACTGAAAGGATGTGGTTGGATTGGAGCTAATTACTCTCCCTATGATGTTTAGGCTTGGTCTTGTAGCAGTAGACTCAGATTGCTTTTATTCTCAATCAGTTTTCCAACACAAGTAAGAAAGAGCTCAATCTACGAAATAGAGAGATAACTATGTGAAAACTAAGGTGTTATTGTATCAATCTCCTTTCTCATTTTGCTTTGACACATCAGATGTTTAAGTGTCGATTTCAGATCAGTTTTATTTTGTTCCTTTTACTGCGTACTCTGTCATCAAATCTTCATTGCACTTGTGCACGTTGTCATATTGAGAGACTTTCGAAAGAGTCGAGCATCACATAAAAGATCTCCTTTACATATTCCAATCTCTCAAAAGTCTTGAAACAACTGCATAATGAACCTAACACTGAGATTTTCCACTGTATGCATCCCTTCGAGGTCGTTCTGAATTCAACAAATTTGTTAAGTTGAAGCCACCAGGTTTGGTGCTTGGTTTACTTTCCCCAGATCTCGCACTTGGTGCTGGAGCTTCCGACGTGACGATAGGAGACTCATCAGCTACGGAAGATGAAGTCTCTCCAGGGAAGGAAGCACCAGCCGAGACACGTGCCTCAAGATCCCCCGTCCCTTGCAGCTTTCCTTGTTGATTGGGATCATATACCTTTAAATCGCCGGGTGCAATTGTAGTTATCCCGCCTCCGGCTTTCTTGATGCGTTGGCGCATGTCTTCGACCGAATAAAGTTGTGTTGAAGANTGTTGAAGACGTCACTTTTGTGAACGCAGTAGCTGCCGGTATTTGCGTGCAAATGCCCACGACGGCAATGGCGGCAGTTGGCAATAGCAGGGACGACTTCATGTTAGCTTCAAAGCAATCGAATGGTTGAGATATTAGACTGACGCGAGGATGGTTGTGAACACAAGGAACTATCACTGACAACTACTGACAACCTCTGCCTCTGCCTCTGACAACTTCGATGAAATGCGGAATGCGGAATGCATGAAAAGAATCGAGCGGCGAGGGGCAGGGGAGAAGAGCAAAACGAAAAGAGAGGAAAGGTGGAGACTGACTTTGACCTTGCTTGCTTGCTTGATTGCGTTGCCTGCTTTGTTGATCTCACTTCTTTCCGGACTCTTGACTGAAAGACTAAAGTAGCATGACAGTCCAGCCATAGTATGATCCATACCAAAATCATGAATATCTACAAAGAGTTGTAACCAATGTTATGATAATGATGCATGATGTCCCACTATGAAGATGCAATGCAACCAAAAAAGTAATAGATCTCATCACCCATATCCAACGCCGCTAGTTCCAATCTACAATAGCTACAGTACACAGAATAATAAGCTTCCTTCACTGACTCAGTTGCATTGGATGAATTTTGCATAATGTCATCTTGTGGTATCCTATCTGGCATGGATGCATCCTCTTCCTCACCTTCCATTATTCCTCCCAAAGTCCTATTACCTCCACCATTGGCAGTATAAGCCTTCAACCCACCAGTTGCATCATCATACATCATCTTCTTCGTCCAATCCACTCCAATGTTCATAACAAACATGGCACGATATTGATTTGAGTATCGTTCGTGCTGTTGACAATCCATACATACGACATTGAAGCACCGTGGGCAGGATAGAATGGCATCGGAGGTGCGTGGTTTGAGGAGACGGGCTTGGTGCAGTAGCTTGTTGGATTTTGGGTCATTCATTTGTGTGGTTGCTGCTGATAATGGTAATTCTTGCTCTTCTTCTTCACCATTCGTACCATTCCCATCATTTGATGTAGATCCAAGATTGCTTGTATTTTGACCACTCGACTTTTCTGTTGACGTCTCATTCAGTAATTTGGAATTCTCCCCCTGCTGCTCTTCATCATTCTGTTGTTGTCGATAAGCTCTTCTTACGTGCACAGTCTCCTCCCTCCCACTTCGTAAATGTTTATAGACATACGCCTCATCCTCATCATCCATATTCGAACAGTAAAAATCTTCTGGGCCAGCACTGTCCTTCATTTCATTTTCATCGACTGAATCATTTTCGTCTTCATCGCCATCGTGGTTTGGAGTACAAGACGCTGCAGCAGCTGCAGCTGTGGTGGATGGATTTTGATGATGGTTTCGAATATGAGTCGAAGAGAGCCAATTAAGATTCAAGCCGCCGCCTGCTTCATCATCAGACGAGTGAGGAGCTCCATCAGTTTCAGAGACAATGGCTGATTCCTCCTCCAGTACCAAGGGGTCGATAACAGGGATGACAGCTTCGTCCATTATATATGTCGATAAGAACACACGAGAATAGAAAATGTAATATCTAGCGAAAAGTCTAGAGTCCCCGACAATCGACAATGGTCTTTGAGGTCTAGTCACTAGTAATTTTATTTAGATGACGGTATTTTTGTAAGCTTTCTCGTCAGGATATCTCTCAGTGAGCTGGATATAATCTAGAGTGTCCACTACCAAACCCAAAACCCTTTTGCACAAAATCTGTCGAGAGAAACGTCCTGCCACTAGCTGCCACTGTTGCTGAATCAAAATGGGGTTCCTACATCTATTCATTGTCAACAAATCGGGGTAAGGTCACAGTGGGGTGTCGTTTACATCATCATACTGCTCACAGTTGTTACTTTGAAATCTCACACACATCTTCTCTTCATCTCCCCACATCCACATAACAGAGGTCTCATCTTCCAACGCCCCCTGGGTACATCGGCACCAACAATTAATACCAACGATTGGTTACGGATTGGTTCGACATTTCACTCGTTGCATGCAATTGCTGCCGAGGCTAGTCCGGTGAAGCTGCCAGGCAATAAGAATTCAGGTGAGAAGAATTCATGTGTTCTATTCGAGTGTTTTTGCAAAGCATTGTAAAGAAGTATTTTCTTCTCACTTATTGTTTATCATGCCAACGAATGTTATAGCTGGTGCAGACGATGGTATTGAAGAGATTGAAGGAGGGGGAGTTATACTGAAATGTTTACAAACCAGAACAGGCATCAAATTTGTCCTCACGTGAGTATTACATGCTCAAAATACAACAGTGTCTTTACACTTCGTTCCTTTCAAACTTCTGCAACTAACAAGTGAGAACGAACATTTCAACATTATATGTGCAGAGCGGAACCGGGGACTGCTAATCTAGACTCAGCATTGCGTGAAATATACGTACTGTATGCAGAATGTGCTCTGGTAAGAGGAACGATGATGCAATTTTCATAGGGTCACATATGTTTTCGTTGTTGTTTAAATCTATTGCTCACACACTCTTGACTTCTATTCTGTGAAAAATAAATGCACAACACAATGACACAACAAAACTAATGCAACTACAGAAAGATCCATTTTATGAATTGGAAATGCCGATTCGATGTGAGTTATTCACTTCGGCCGTGGATGGTCTCATCGAACGATTGGAGAGTGGTGGAGTAAAGTCTCGATAGAGAAAAGAGAATGGACACAAACCTACACAACGCAAAAGATGTGTCCCTTATCTGGATGACGTATTTCTGTTTAGTAGAGAATTCAAAGTCTGTAGCACAGGAAATTGATTGAATTTACACACACACATTCAATATATTTATGTTACTTGTCTCAATAAAAGTAGTCTACCATCTCGTCGAAGTACCATCGTATCTCATTGTAGAATAATCATTCCTTTCGTCCAGCATATATGCATTTGGATTGACGTATTGGACATTACTTACCGCTCCATCATATTGTGTTCCTCGAGGATGTGTGAAACGTACTTTGGGACTATTGAGATAAGAGTATTGCGTAGCAGGATCATGGTGAGCTGCTGCAGGGAAACCGACGCTAGGTTGTTGCAATTGGACCATTTGCTGAGGAGCAGCGATTCCAGGCTGTTCAGTAACAACCATTCTTGGCTGTTCTCGAAAAACCATCCTAGGCTGCTCTGTAACTACCATTCTGGGCTGCTCCTGAACTACCATTCTCGGTTGCTCCGAAACTACCATTCTTGGCTGCTCCGAGACCACCATTCTGGGCTGCTCTGGACGTAGATAACGCGGGTTCATCATTATTTGCTCTTGTTCATGACTATTGTGATGAATGCTATTGTCCAACACTGACCTTTGCATCACAGGCTGAACGGGATTGTCAGAGTACACCACTCTCGGTTGTTGTTGGTCCATCGCCCTCTCTTGAACAGTTTGATTCGATGCCAGCATCATTGATTCAAAGTTTCGTGATGGCGCTTTGTTCTGATGGAAGTTGAAATGTTGCTGTTCGTGGACAGTTCTTGGCGTCATGGATCCACGGTACTTATACGACACCGGCGCTGAATGATCAAGATTGGAAGAAGCTTCATTTCTGTAGAGACCAGGCGAAGGCGATTGGGGCCTATTTGAAAAGGGGCGTTGACTAGACTGAGATGATTTGCGAGGTGTTGATCGTGGCGAGTACGGCATCAGATGGGGCCTGGAAGATCTGTCACGATTTTGCCTTGGTGATGCATGATGTCTAGGCGATGCAGAGTGTAGGCTTGGTAGCATAATATTTGGTGGCATTCGGCTTCTGGGCGCAGACCGAGAGCGCAGTGCATGTTCCCTCTGCTCCCGATGGTAACTAGAAGAATGGGTGCGACTAATGTTCAGCTCTGGTGGATTCATATCTCTCGATGTTGAACGGGATCGTTGTTCTTTTGGAGGAGTGCGTATGGTTATTTCCTCTCTACTAGCATCATCGCCAGTGCGACTGTACTCATACCTGCTATATTGAGATAGAGAAGCGGACTCTACCGAGTTCGATGGATGACTTGCCGTGTCATCTTTCGTGCTGAGGGAAGAGCTGATAGACAAGTCTTCAATTTTGGCTTGCTTCTTCTCAACTGTATTCTCCTTGTCAATGCTATTTTTCTTACGATTTTCCATCATCTTGTCAAGCGCTTGGCGAGCATGGAGAGCGGCCTTGGCTGCCTCGCTATGTTTTCGCAGGGCCTCTGCCTCGAGCTTGAGAACGCGGCCTCGAAGCAATTGCCTTTTATCTTTCTCAGCGGTTGATAGGGACCTCACTGAAGCCGAAGAGGTATTAGGATTAGTCGTTGCCAACACCGCATTTGTATATTTCTGCAGAGTCTTTGCTTCAAGCGCAACAATGCGTTGTGAGTGCTGTTTCATACTAGCTGCTATTGAGTCTGATGAACTTGATACCTTCCCAGTGCCCGACTGATTTTGTTTCTTCTCCTTTGATAGGTGAAGTTTGACATCACCAAGCATTGGTACCTTCTCAGCGTCCGATATATTTGATTTCTTCTCCTTTGATAAGTGAAGTTTGGTCTCACCGAGCGCTTCATTGATGCTAGCAAGCACTTCATTGGTGCTTTTCAGGATCTTCTCTTTGTTTGACAACACGACTTCTGCTGTCTCTTCGGATTCTGCCGTCTCTTTCTCTGCTTCTTCCTCATTAGTACTTTTTACCGGAGCCTCCGCTTTGTTTTCATTAGATGTTTCAGGTGCTATAGATTTCGCCTTGTTTTCATCAAATGGTTCAGGCACTAGTTCTTCTTTCATACACTTTTCAGTTAATGCTTTCATTTCATCGAGTGGAACAGAGGAAATTGGTTGATTGCTTTTCCCATGATTGCTCATGGATTCCATCAACTTCTTCTCTTCCTTCTCTCTCATTATGGCTCTTCTGCAACGCTCCGTGAATTCTGTTCCACCAACATCTTTCACTCGCTCGGCATTCTCTGGTGTTGCTACGCTTTGCCGCAAATGACCAGCCGCATGATTGCCAGTGTAATCATTACCATACATTGGCTCTACCTTTCGGAAGTTGTCTGCTTTATCAACCGCACGCGTGTAAAATGGATCTACCTTCGGTTTATTCGCTGCCCTTTGTCGAAGTTCTTTGAAGAAGACATCATCTCGAGACTCATCGCTTGTTTTCGAAACTGCAGCACTGCTCCCTACTCCATTGTCTGCACAAGTCACCGTAGTTTTGATGATTTCTCCTTCAAAGTCTCCCTTTGTTGCCGAGTTCATCTTGCTTTCCCAGGCAGGCATGTAGGAACTCTTCGCAGATCCATCACCTACAATATTATTGATGCCGACACGCTTTGCGACAGCTTTGGGACTCACACAAGCATGCATGGGCTCGGTTGTACTCGCGTTGTTTCTTGCATTTACAGGGCTCCTCAAGGCTGAAGGCTCTTGACTGAAGCGTACATGAATATCGTTGAACGCAAGTTGCTCCTTAAGTTCCTCCTTCTTCTTCTTTTTCATCTGCGCCATCTCTTCAATCTTTTTCATGAAGAGCACGTTCTTGGTACTATCATTTTTCTTTGCCTCACTGTCGGACAGTGCAGTCGTTTGCTCTGGCTCAGGTTCTGGCTCAGGTTCTGTCTTCGCTACACTTTCTGCTGGAGTTGCAAGTGGCTCCTCGACAAGAGACTCATCGGCACCGCCAGAAGGCAAGTATTCCGCCTCACTTTCAATCGAGTAAGATGGAGTAATGTCTTCGGCATTGGAGATATGGCTGCTGTTGTCTAATTCTTCAAAACTTTGATTCCCTACACTCTCTCTAGAAGAAGACATGCTACCAAGGATAGATCCACTCAGCAAGTTATTGATAATTTCTACTCCGCCATCTTCTCCACCTTCGTCAATTGCGTCCTCAAGCTTAGGGCAAATAACACAGGAAACATTTCCTTTGTATTCCATCAAAGGAATACCGCAGTGCGTACACTTTGTTTTGGTTATTTCGTAGCCTTGAACAATCCTCACGGCCAGCGTCTTGGTCTGACAGCTGCGGATGTCATACGACTTCGAGGCCGAAGCGTTGGTCATCGTTGCAAAGTTGGTTCTCCACCTGCTAATAATACTGAGCAGCTCCTGTTCCTGTTAGGCTGTGTCTACAAGCTAGCGTAGCGTGGGCGCTGTCTACCAAGCTGTGTACTTAGGATGCGTTAGATCATGGTTATTCTCTCTTTCTCATTGTTGGCGAGCCAAAAGAAGGTTGCCCGCCAAAATTGTCGAGAAAGAACAATACTGGTCCGACCAAAAAAAACAACACCGAAAAAGACCTAAAGTATCGTTATCGTAAATCGTAAACCATAAACTCCGCCACTACCTACTTACCATACTTTGGTGATGAAGACGCTATCAAAACAGCCACTCCTACCACCGGTTAACACTGCCTTACGACTGGGTGCAACGGGCTTCGTCGTCGGGCCAATTGTGGATTCCCTTCATAACCAATGTCTGTTGAAATATGATGTAGCTCCGATAACTTTGCCGTCACCATTTTCGTCAGCCGATCCTCTATTGGCCTCCAGCTGGGTGGTCCCTCCGTTGCTTGCATTTGCTTATGTTGTACTGGGTTATATTTTACCACGAATTATTGCGTTTCTACCTATACCAAAAGATGAGGGATTGGATGAGGATAACAACCTTGACAGCAACGAAGACGACGGCAGAAGCAATACAAATGAACTTGGAAACAAAGCTTTTTTGGCAGTGAGTTCAACAGCAGCAATAATCAAATTATCAGAGGTCTTACAGACACATGATTCCTTTGAGATAGGTGCCGGCGTATTCAATATGGATGCAGGAATAAAATTACAACTGATGACTCTGGCAGATGCATCTCAGTGGATTATATTAGATCGTACCCCTGTTGCTCTGATCGCAGCAACAATCACTGCATTTGGAGGTCCACTGTCTGAGCTGCCATTTGTTTCTGCAGGATTCTGGGATTATATACCAGAAGCTGCTGATTACACTCCATTAGCAATGATTCAGCCTGGTGCTACTGTGGAAGGATTGCTAACTAGCGTGCTTGGAGACAATTACAGAGATTTAACACTATCAAGTATTACGGGGCCTTGCTACTTTGCAGTTACACTGGATGCTATTGCACTTGGAAGGTATTTTTACAGCATGGAGGAAAGAAAGTGACGATATCTAGTTTTATAGAATCACTTCACTACTCAAAGCTACTCAGCCACATATCTAGATCAAAAACTGTACATACTTATGGAAGCTTTTCTGTCAACTCTGGTACAACATCAAACAAATCAGCAACCAAACCATAATCAGCAACCTGGAAAATAGGTGCCTCTCCATCTTTATTAATTGCAACAATTGTTTTTGAATCTTTCATTCCACTCAAATGTTGAATAGCTCCCGAAATGCCCACCGCAATATACAAATCTGGAGCAACCACTTTACCAGTTTGTCCAACCTGCAAATCATTCGGAACAAAGCCTGCATCAACTGCAGCACGCGATGCTCCCACGGCTCCGCCTAATTTATCAGCCAACGCTTCCAAGAGGGCAAAATTTTCACCATTTTTCATACCGCGTCCTCCACTGATAACAACGGGTGCAGAGCCAAGATCTGGACGTTCTGATTTTGATACTGATTCTAATAACCATTCTGTGAGTTCATTTGCAGGTACGTCAAGGGACTCTGATTCTACAGTACTGTCGGCTTCTGCCTTGTCAAATGCTGTTGGTCGAATAGATATGAGTTTGAGTGGAGAACTCTTTGAGATGACTTTGGCCAAGGCGTTTCCTGCATAGAGAGGGCGGACAAATGTGTCTGCAAACCGAAAGAGAATTGTAGAAGGAATATCATTGTAGTGTCAGCAAAATCAATTTCTGAACCGCAATTCTAGAATTCAAAGATGAACAATAAGCTTTCATAAGAACCCACCTTCTGCAAGAACATCAACTACATCCGATATAGGACTAACTCCCAGCTGAGCCCCAGCTCTACCCAAATAATTTGCACCAAATTTCGTTCCAGGCGCAATAATATGAGTATACCCATGCTTCTCATTCGCTGCCACTACAGCATTCGTGACTGTCTCGGCAAGTAAATTCGATCCAGAGGTGCTGTTCGCTTGAATAACTGATGATACCGACGAGGGGACACTAGCGGTGCTTGAAGAGAAAGTGAGGAGGGATATTGGACCCGAATGCAGCTTGGTGGCGGCGGAAATGGCAGATAGAGTTGCTGGTGCCAATGAATCGTCAGCGGATGGTTCTGCGACAACTAGCGTCGATTGGGAACGCTTTAGATTATTGTGAAATGAGCTCAATCTCGATGCAGGTCGTGATGATTGACGAGCTATCAATGGACGAATGGAAGACAACATGGTGTTATTGAGCTTCAGGTAAGTATCTGCTGGTGGCTAGCTGGTGAAGATCATAGTGCTTTCTCAGTGTCAACCAACGCTGAGAAAAGTGTGATGGCATCATCGTGAAGAATTTTTCGATTCGTCAATGACACCAAAGATTTTGACACCCTGCTGACAGGGGGAAATGGTCTTGTGGCTCCGAGGGTAGAAATAGGCATTCACAATTCACAAGCCAAGAACGAGTCACAACATACGATGTCGCACCACTACTTATCTTATTTTTTATTGGCCACAACCACAACATTATTTGCCACGACAATAGCTGTGTATTGTTGGCGTTGCAGTTGTTGCTAGTGTTGTTGCATGATGCCCACCTTGAATAGTAGTATGGTCCAATTTAGAGGGAAGGGCAGCAACCGCAAATATCACATGTGGAAATATGCTGGCCTTGCTTCGCTGTTCTGGTTATACGTCCTACACGATATCGACGATCAACTTGGGGTTGCTTCAGTCCACAACACACATAACAACAACCAAAAGTTGGCAAAGCAGCATCCGTATCAACAAGGTTCGCAACGGGAATGTCGTCAACTACGAGATGTGTCGCATTATTCAACCTCTACTGTCCATTATCCAATTGAAGACGAATCTTATGGTCGGCAAAACTCCAAGTACGACTCTTGTCTACAATTCAAATGCGATTGGAATACCACCACCAACACACATTGTGATTCCTTCGGACCTACAGTTTACAGTGATCCAACAAAACCTCCGTGCTGCGTGCATATTCTGCGAGATATGGCTGCTGCATTTGATGCTGTCATGTGCAAACTTGGCTTTGAATACTTTAGTAGCTATGGCATGTTACTTGGTCTAGTCCGGAATGACAAAC
>JALLBC010000244.1:0-10291 GCA_036939775.1 Skeletonema grethae | reverse complement strand
CAGTCGGAGATTTAATCTCAAACATCATTCAGCTGGAAGGTGAACTCGACAATGTCGAAGAGTGTCTGGTACGGATGCTACAAATTGTTGCAATGGAAGAAAAAGTTGTTCCCACAGGGACCATTGTCGACTGTGACTCTACTACTACTGTCTTAACTGATCATCCATCGACAACAACAACTCCTCCTCCAAAGAAGTCAAAAAATAATGACAAAGCTGCGCCCGCTGAAAAGACTGTCGCTACTGCCATAATTGTCGCTAATGATTCTAGTAGGAGTCTTTCATCCAGAACGTGGCGTTCAGTTATGCGCAAGACAAACACAAAGATTCAACGGAAAGCACTAGTTGATGTCGAGCCATTATTGGTGAATGAAATTATTGACGACGTTGAGGGTGGTGATGATGATGTTGCTGTTGTTGACGATGATGTTGTTGACAACGATGACGGAAATAATAAGGAAGAGACAGCTGCTGCTGCTGCTGCTGCTGCTGTTCGACCTCACACGAAGTTTATCATCACAGGCAAAAGTGAACAGTCTGTGCAAAAGGCGTGTGCGCAACTTGAAAAGTTGCTTGGGCTGGAAGTTGGATCGACTGAGGTCACTGTCAAAGTTGTCCCTGTAGAAGTATCGCCAATGGGCAAGGCTGATGACCAATCAGATAAAGAGGGTGCAAGTGGGAAAAAGGTACGAAAGAGGAGAGGTAAAAAGAAAGCTGCTGCTGCTGCACAACCAGATTAAAATGTGCTGTGGTAAATAATAAATGATTTTAGTAGTCGGATTGTTTTTACTTGTAGTAAGCCTTCCTAACATTCTAGTTCAATACCAATTTCGTTTGACCTGGCCCAATCAGCCCTCCATTCATAGACTGCCATACCCAATCCTCCTTCTCTAGTAAAACAGGCTTTGGCGTCATTCATCCAAAAGAAAAAGACTGGTCGCTTCGTCACCGGGTCCAATTTGGGTTTAAAACCATCGTTCTCTACAACCTGTTTGTAAAGTTGTCGCCGCAGTTCAGTTACTTCCTCGTCTTGTGGATTGCCAGCATAGGGAAGAGTGGCGACAAGGCGAGGTGGCCGAAGGGAGTAGTTGCATTGTAGAGATTGAGGAGCTTCAGGTGCAGGTGTGTTGGAGCTTCGTGAAGAGTATGGGGAAGACGTTTTAGATGGAGTGTTCGCCGATGAAGTTGCTAAAGCATCATCATTACTGGTACTATCTTCTTCTTCTTCTTCATCTTCGTCTTCCTCGATCACAGGTAGAGGAAGCACGGCTTTGGATGCAAATTCAGGAGGCACTGGGACGGTCCATTTTATCAAACTGCCATCTTGGCCCTCTACTTTTGAAATGCTTACTTCGATAGGGCTTACTGGAACAAACTCTTGTTTGTTAGGTCCCAGTGTTTTGATAGCTGTAGTGAAACCATGATTTGGAAGTGCTTGTGCTGTACGCCCAAAACGCCCATTAGTATCAATCAGGGCTGGTTCTGTAACCAAACGAGGTGGGAGATGTGATAGAGTATAGCTGCTCAATATGCCTTTGTTACCTCTGGACGTACTTAACTGCGAGGGCGAAAGAGTTGTTAAACGAGGGTCCAGCTCTGCTGAAGGAGACATGCCAATGTGATACACATCCCAGAATCGAGGTGGAAGTTGTGAAGAAAGAGATCCTACGATGTCTAAAGGCTTGTTTCCGTCCAACTTGTCCACCTGTTTCAGCAATGATATGATATTGTTCTCTTTATCGTCACGAATAGAAAGAAGAGATGTACCCGTGAGCAACACTCGTGATTCCCAAGAGTTTGGCCACACTGCTCCAACATCCCAACGAACTTCTACAACGCCAGTATCTGCAGCGGATTCGATCGTTTTGGCAGACAAAATAGCAACATCTAACTTGTTGTAGAAGTTTTGAGATGCTTTCATTTCCATCAGCGGAGAATTGCCACCGGCATTCTTTGTTTTTGGGAATGGAGTTTCCCACACAAGAGAAGGGTTTTCTTTCCAAGATGACACTCTGTCGTCAATGGAGTCATCATATAAGATTTTGTTGATTGCAAATTGTAAAGCCTCCCCAGTCCTTCTGGCCAAATCGTCTCGAAATGCATTTGTGTCTTGGAACCGATTGTACTCGCTGTCCTCCTTTGTTAGTTCTGGTTTCACTTTCTGCAATTCAAGCGCCATTTCTTCCTCCTCTGGAACGTAGAGTTCCTCTTTCAAGGTGTTACCACCAAAGAATTTTGTGCCTACCACATTTTCACCATCATCCTCAAACGCATCTTCTAGCTCAAAGAATTTTACTTTTGTCGATGAATCCGATGATGACTTGTCGCCGTCTTTATTTGATGACATATGACGCACAACTGACGATCGAAAGTGACCTGGAGATACTTTGTGCCCGTGCCGAGCTGAAGGTATGTGTAGTGACCAACATTTGGATGACAGTGATGTTGTCAATAGAAGCGCTAGCGGCAGCGATGATGATATAAAAGAAGAGGCCATTATTATTTAAGATATGCAGAGTGCATGTCAGCACAGAGATGATATTATATTGGCAACATTGAAATTGAAGAAGCTTGCTCTGACAAATTCATGAAAAAAATCTCATGTTCAACGTGGAGGCATCTCAAGGATCTTGCCGAGCGCATGTTCTACTGACACACCTACGTATCTCCTCTTTGCCTCCTCCAGACCCTCAAGCACAATAATTGATTTGGCGTCTCTAAGTATTGTAGCTTGACGCTGTTAAGAAATAGCGCATCACTGTATCCTATCAGGTACGTCAGTGTAGGCAGATGTCTTGCTTATGATATAATCAACAACTTAGTGTGCTATGATCTCGGCGGCCTTTTTCTGATAGGCATATTCGCTCTAGCCATCATTCCTCCGTCGACTGTTAAGATAGACCCAGTCATCCATTCGTTAGTGGCCAGTAATAAAGTTGCATCAGCAATATCCTGAACAGTTCCAAGTCGACCTATTGGAAGATGCGGAGTCCACATATCCACTACATTTTGATCGGAAAATAAGTGTGCTGTTCTTTCCACTGGAACAACGCCAGGGGCAATCGCATTCACGCGCACGCCATCTGCAGCATATTCCCAAAGCTAGACCTCTTGTGAGTGAATCAAGAGCAGCTTTTGAGGCAGCATACGCGTTCATAAACTCTACCGATCTACTCCCATGAATACTGCTGTTGTTAATGATGACGCCACCTTTCGACTTCATGTGACCATGAGCGAGTCTCATGAGTTGTAATGGGGCATGCAGGTTAACTGCCATCGTTTCGTGCCACACAGATAAGTCGTCATCATCGTCTTCAATTGCAAGTTTTGTCACAATTCCTGCATTGTTGATCAGTATATCCAATTGATTATCCTCAAGTATATCATCCAAGATCGAATGAAACATTGCGTGGACGTCTTCTTGACTACGAAAGTCTGCATGTACGATTCCAAGACATCTACCAGGGCCCCTTTCACTTGACGAACTATTTATTGCATCTTTGTGTGCATTGTTGATTTCCTCGGATGCTCTGACAGCGCCATCTTTACGTGTGTTGTAATGCAATATAACATCAGCACCTGCGGCTGCATATGTTATTGAAATTGCCTTACCAATGCCACCTGATGAACCAGAGATGAATGCAGTCTTTCCGCTTAATGGGAATGACGTATGGCTCAGTTCCGATGCCGATGAGCTCATTGAATATGATGACACACAACGCTGCACAAATTTTCTACTATATCTCCTCTGACATGAAAAAGAGGTTGCGACATGGTAGAATATGCTTCCCAGAATCACGCTCCTGACGATCATGAAGGCCATCCTAAATCTATTCAATCCTCTTGATCGGTTTGTTTATTTCTTCTCTAGAGACTCTGCAGCTCTCTATGTAGGGATGCAGCGATGTTATGCTGGACACTAGACACTAAGTATCTCTATTGTACCTCTAGGTGAATTGGGAGGTATTGTAGGTCGGCGTCGTGATAGGCAGGTTGTAGAAGCACGTGTCGTGTGTCAACATCTCAAAATGTGACCAAAATTAATGGGAGTCCACCACAATAGAACAAAATAAATTAGTGCGTCAGAGGCAGACTGCAAAACTCACCAGTCAGTGGCTCAAGCATCAAGCAGGCGCGATGATGATGGCCGGCCCATCCTCATCTCCAACGCTACAGTAAGCGAATTGTAAACTACACCATCACCATGAAGACTGTGTTCGCCCTCCTTTTGGCTTTGGTTGCCTCAGCAGCTGCCTTCACCGGCACCCCCCTCCAACTCACACGCTCTTCTCCCGCTGCAGTGAGAAGTAACGCTCGCTCCACTCTTGTAATGCGCGAGAGGGCTTGCGATCTCCTCGGCAAGACCGCCAACCGTAAGGCCCGCGTCGTCACCTTTTCACACAAGCGTATTCACAAGGTCCAACAGGTCAATTTGCAGTGGAAGAGGTTTTATTCGGATGATTTGGGACGTCAAGTGCGTCTGCGATTGTCCACAAAGGGAATCAAGACTGTTAACAAGTATGGATCGATTGATGCCGCTGCTAAGAAATTCGGTGTTAACTTGGCCAAGTTCTAAATGCTAAGGACTGGAGATTTATTAATGTTTTCCGCTTTGGAGTTCGATCTATCAGAGGAGAGGAAATGGATATGAATCTGTGGTAAATAATTCGTTCTCACTTATTAATAGACGCATGTTGTAAACAAAATCGATGGCAAGGTAAAATCTGCTCAGGAGTCTTCCTTCTTTTTCTTCCTCACATGATGTGTTCAATTTGAAAGCTCATAGTTGTACTGAAGCATTGGAAAATTGACAAAAGTGTCTAATTCAAGTGGCAAGCTAATTTATCACAGATCACAGAGCAATCATATCTCTGCTTGACAGTGTTCAAACATTACCTTCACAAGCAGGGATGCAAAATCAAACGCCCCACTTCTTGTATTGTGAGCATCAGAGAGTTGCACACTTCTAATGCCCTGCCTCATACAAGCGATGGGAATAGAAGCACTTGCAATGAACTCATCAGTCTTCGTAGGAGTTGAATTCTTGTCCATCACTGTGAACTGCATCACCGCAACGCAAGCATTCTTTACGTCGAAGTTGAACGTGTCCTCGAACTTCCATATGGGGGAGAACCCATTATTGAAAACAGTGTTTGTCACTTGGGTGGTTGTGACTTCTCTTCCGTCGCTGCAGTCAAAAAGAGTGATGTTGACATATGGATTGATGCACTCTCCGTCAGAAACTCCTTTTGGCTTTGGAATGCAAGATCCACTGAGAATCTTTACCTCTATGTGCGTCGTGCGAGGTTCGGTCACACCCTTCATTAGTAAAGTCGAAGGTTTCCGCACGTACCCTTGTTCCCCATTTTCCCTGAAACGACCATAATTCATTCGAACCATCTCGTCAGCCGTTTGAAGATTCAAGGCAACCATTTGGCAACCTGTTGCCCACGCTAAGATGGGACTGTAATTGCTCGAAGTCGTTCGATTGCCCGATGGGAACGTGCGTGAGATATGAGTCTGATTATATTGTATCCAATTTTGCGATAGATTGTGCTTGCAAAATGATCTCACTCTTGATTCAGAGAAAGAGTGCATGTGATGTGTCAACGCCTGTTCACTCTCTCTCCATGTCTTAAATTTAGTCCCATGGAAGAGAGTCAACTTGGCCAACTCTGGAGCTATTTTCACTGATGTTTGGGACTTTTTCGTATTTCCCGTCACTGTTGTCTTCTCTGTACGAACTGATTGCATTTCCGTCAAGTCGTCGTCTGCTGCATCGTCATCGGTATCGTAGTCGTCAGTTGCGCCGGTTGTTGGTCGTCTCCCTTTTAGCACTACCTTGCCACGAAGTTGTGCTGGAGATGGCAGCGGGCCTCTAAGCGAAGATTCGTCTGGAACGTAAAGCAAACGACCAAGTATCGACTTCATTTGCGAGGCCATGGCCTGCTGAAAAGGTATACTGCAATGATTCTCCAGCGAGAGAATGATCGGATATGTCTTCGGATTGAGCATCAAGAACACCTCTAATGATTTGATGATATCTTCAAACAGAATCTTTGATGTGAGTGTCCGCCCATGATATACAACAGGCATGGGATTACCAAACTCGTCTCTTGCCCCGTCCCAAATGTCTAGTTCCAAGCACCTACAACCTGAGAACCAAACGTTAGAACAATTGAAAAGGTGGACAACTTCACTTTGCAAAGATGCCTGTCTCTACTTACCTCGATACAGCGCTTTCGTGTACATTTCCACGCTAGATTTGGACGTTAGCTGATCGCCAGTTAGGTAGGTATTGTGGCTTGAATTGATCCAGTACTCAGATAAGGGCTTATTCATTTCGCTGCTTTTGCAAACATGTTCTCTTTTGGGGTTGAATATATCGTTATCTCTGCTCAACAAGTAGGCCTCAAATTGCTCTAAGCTAATGTAATTTTGTTCAGTGATATGATTCGAAACATCCGCCAGCTCTAATTGATGTAGTTTTGTAAATATTTGGATCACATCCTCCATTGTTTTGTTGTCTTCTCCTTGTTCAGTCAGTAAAAATTTATTTAGGAAGGAAGTTGCGGAAACCTTCTTCCTGACTTTATTCTTTGTCATGAATTGTCCGAATATGTCATAAAATAACTGCACATTTCAAACAGTAATCAACAAGATCAGGTGAGTAATAATATGACAAAGGCTATTTCCTCTTCTTCTTCTTCTTCAACTTACCTGAGTCACTGGCTTAACTTGCCAAGTAGCCATATCTCTCTTAGTTTTGTGTAACAAAGTTACACATTGATCAAAAGAAAGCCCTTGTTTTCGCTGTGTCTTCGTCAAACCCAGAGTTTTAGCAAATTTCTGGTACATTGCGCCTGTACTCTTTTCCTTAACATGGAAATTGATCCTATTCAATAGCTCACCCATTTCCTTTTCATTGATTGTATTGGAGTCATCTCGGTCCACATCATTCCAGATATATCGAAGCAATAGTACTTCGTTCCCCACTTTCAGCTTTGCACTCTCATATTGTCCTATGATGCTGTTTAAGATGTATAGCACTTCCTCTCTATCCCCTCCTCGGTCCACAATCAGATCAAGAGTCTCAGCCCCTCGAAAGATAAGCGAAAAAGAACGTTTTTCATCTAGCATAGGAATACCCAGGCTATTTCTCTGAGCAATCGATTGCCTCCTCTCTTTTTTACGGGCCATCTCAAACTTTAGCGTCATTTGTCCACTCTGAATCCGATCTATGGACCCAATGTCAACATCTGTATCCGATAGCAAAGATAGTACGCCTGCTTCTAATACTGCGCTTCCATCCATTGTATCTCCACTGATGCTTCCGATAGAATTCTGGCTAGTTCCACTCCACTTCCTACTGAGTATGCTTGGTCGCATAAGACTGCTTCCGCCGACTCGCTCTATTTTTCGAGGTAGAATAAAAATGATGAACCGATCTTTTGACAATTTAAAGGTGACTGGTTCTAATCTTCCATTTGACCCAACTTTAAACATGCTAATTCCATGCAGGAATGAATCTGGCACATGGATGTCTTGAAGTGCAGACTTGAAGTTTATTCTTCTGGACGGCTCTAGGGGAGGGTCGGTTTGATCAAATCCATTTTTGGGCGACCGCCCGATCCGAAACCGATCCATTAGTCGTGAATTGCAAGTAATCGCCGACAGCTGTTATATTTGCCTATGGTTCCATGGATGTGAAGGCAGCTCCTGCTGCTGTTGGCTGCCTGCTGGAGATGGAGTGATTAGTACCTCCGAGAGAGAGAGTAGGAGGAGAGTAGGTCGAAGGTGTATGTATGGTGAAAATCCAACCCTCTCCTGCCACTTTTAGGTATTGTACCGAAAAACACGTGAAAAGTATCTACAGAGCGAGCGCGCGAGCCAAATCAAAATCAAGGGTTCCCAACAACATAGGAGTTATGTTACATCCCAATCTCTGGTTGCAAGAGCAATTCTTCCCCTTCAATAAAGAAGGTAGCAGAAACTTTATAGTACAATACACAACTACAACAATACTCATCAAAAACACTAATCTTCGAAATTTGCCATGTCTGAACCGACTGAGAGCGCTTCTATTGAAGGTTGGAAGCAGCGATGGTGCACCAGTTGAACACGGACATCTTTTTTGACGTTGAATCAATAAAACGATAAAGTCATATTCGTTCCTAGTTTTCTCCTCCCTTTTGGTGTTGTTCGCAGTCCTTCTTCTTGTGAATGACTTAAAAATACTGGAACTCTCTCGACCAACCTCTGCAGATGATAATATAACAGAAATTTCAGAGGTTGTAGAAAGCAGATATCCTTCCACCTATTTATCTTTGTGTGTCAACTTTGTGCACGCTTTCTCTCCTTGCGTAGTCTTCGCAGTAACTGATTCCTCCGTTGATACACAGTAACGCCGTCCTTGTCTCTCACTTCACTTGACTTCACACCAGGTTTGTTGATATCTTCAAAAATAAACCCTCCCACTGCAAGAGCTTCTAAAAGGGGTAGATCAGGATCTTCAAGTTTTGCTTGTACTGCAGCATTCATACGCGGATCACCAGGTCGTCCAGGTTGAACCGACTGTTTGGTGGCAGTTGAGGACGCCTTTTTCTTCGCTTTCTTCACCTGAGCATATGGCTTCTTTTCTGGTACTAACAAAGCGGTGTCTACGGATGACCCCACAACATTTTCGGATCTTGTCATGCGAAGTTGAGACATACCACCGCTCTCCTCCGATGTGAAGCAACCTTCAGTGGTCAAGCGTTCCCGTATAAAGAGTTCTGGTGAAACTACTATGGAACCACCTATATCAGTAGGCAAGCAGTGCTTTGGTATCCCATTTTCTCTGAAAGACTCAATAACTTGTTCACTTGTTCCATTGTGTAAAACAAAAGTGTCTCTCTGTTCTTGAGATAAAACAGACTTCACCATGGCTGCCACAAGGGGAAACACAGGATTTGTGTGGCAGCAATGTGTTTGACGCCATCGTATCGGGAAGAAGCGATCCCCGGACGTGCAAATTGCGGCTGTACTCCTAGCATCAAAATTAGTCAGTGATGTGTTTCTTGCATTCGATACGATGATAAATCCATTTCTCAGTGCTTCATCATCCTCCATGGCAACATGAACAAGATACCACCATATACGAATTTGATTGTAAAATTTAGAGGGCACTAGATTGACGGGATGAGTGTAAATAATGGCTCTGCCGAAGTTGTCCTTCACGGGTAGTAGATTTAAATATCCATCATATAATGATTGCACGTGGTTCTTCATCGCCCCGAAGAGTGTCAACGGCAGTATGTAATCCTCCCCAAACACTTTTTTGCGATGTTCCCAATAATTTACTACCCTTCTCGCTGCGAGCTGATATTTTTGGAATTGTTTAGACAAGCAGCGTCACCAAAGCAACGAAGAAAAGGGTCCAGTCAAAATATTTAACTTACCTTTGCGTTATAACCTTCCGCATGTAAAAATCGAGACAACTTTTGATCGCACACTAGATCTGGGGCGGCGTGCTGCGCGTAAAGAAAGGAAGGCTTCATGTTGTCGTGTATGTTGTCCAATTCCTCTTTCAATAGACGCATGCCCTTTTCGGCATCCATTTCGTGCGTCTGCTGTTGCTGTTGCTGCTGTTGTTCCTCAGACACACTTTCGCCGTTTCCGTTCCGAAACGGAAATGAAACGGTGGGTAGGCGGCTATTATTATTCGAGCTCATCATCTAATTAATATCTATCTCGCTCTCTAGGTGTAGTAATTAAACGCAACGCTGTGGCTGTGCCCACTTGCTAATCCTGTGCCCAGCTTGCTGCTTACGTACAGTGTAAGTGAAGTACAAGTCAAAAACCAATACTTATGCGTCCACCCAAAAATGTCAAATGTCAGCCTTCTTCGGTGCCCTTCATTACCACGGCACCCACCGAAGATGCAATCCATTAGTAAACTGTCTGAAGGGCTTGAGTTTGCCTATACAGACCATCATACTGCAAAGAACCGCCTCAATATCATGGATGAACTTTAGGGGATTTTGTGTGGTGGACGCAAAGTGGAGGGTGGGTATTCCTACGTAGGTGGCAGTACAAAAGCCCCCGTAGAAAAAATGTCAGCCAGAATTTCAAGAACCATGAGATTTTCGGCACTGACTATCTGTCCCAGTACATAATATAGTGATAACCTAAACCTTAGCAATACCCTGCTAGTGTATGTTAGTCCTATAAGTGTGTTAAACACCTGCGTAATTTATTTCTTTAGGAGACCACCGTTTCATCAAGATTGAGACCACCAAAAATGGCGAGT
>JALLBC010000243.1:0-10518 GCA_036939775.1 Skeletonema grethae | reverse complement strand
TCCCTGTCACTTTGAATCCAATTGATTGAAGTGGTCTGTTCTCTGTTTCCAAAAAATAAATACAAACCAAGACGACAACTCCTGCGCTTTTAAATCAACATAACACATATATGTCGCCCTACAACAACATGGAATCAGGAAGCCCAGGCTCCTCCAATGGCACGGCAACACGCCGAGTAACTGCTCATTCACGTGGATCATCACCCCATACGACAAAGAATGGAACGAGCAAGACACGTCGAAAAAAGGATGGCGTCATTGATAGCCCATTGAGAAAGATTAGAAGGGACAACAACAATAGAGATCTAATTTCGCTGTCAATAATACGATTAGTTCTGGCGTTTTTGATACTCATATGGTTTGGAGTGATGGCCAAGTTAGTTTCCAATCTCTCTACATCATCTTCATCGTCAACATCACCATCATCATCTAAGAACAATATGTCAGCAGAGCAGCAATCTGCAGCGATGCAACAGCTCAGCGAAAAATGGAAAAACGTACGTTTCAATAAAGATGGCACTATTAAAACTGTTCGCGGGGTGAAGGATTCCAATAATAAAAAGAAGAAGGAGAAGAAGCAGCCCAAAAAAGAGGAGGGGCCAAAGCCTCAACCCATCGCATCAATCTTCGAATTATCCTTATTGGGAAATACTTCCCCAAGTGACTTTCGACTTACCACTCCCAATGCCCCGTCGTGTGCGGAACCGATTGATGCGGATTCTATATCCTTCACGTTGGTTTCTCAACTGTCTCAAGATCGGATATGGATGCTGCCGTACCATTGTAAGCGGTGGGGAGATAATCCCATGTCTATCGTCATTTTTACTGATGAGGATGCTGCGGCGGTGAAAGACAAATTGGTTAGTGAGGGGTGCTCGGAAGAACATTTGACGGTTCAAACTGTTAGTAAGACAAGGTATGATCCTCAGGGGACTGATTATCCAGTGAATGTTCTTCGGAATCTTGCCTTTTCAAAGGTGAAAACTACCCATCTAGTCTATGCGGATGTTGACTTTTGGCCAAGTGAGAGTCTGCACTCTATTCTCAACATTGAGAGTGTGAAGGAGAGAATGGCATCGGATGCAAAGTTGGCCACTGTTATCCCAGTGTTTCAAATGAACCGTCGGTGTAGAGCCTATAAGGATTGTCGTGATGATAACATTCCATTTATGCCCAAGCGGAAGGGTGAGTTGATTCGGTTGATCAAGAAGAGGGAAGCGAGTACGTTTGACCCAACTAATGAGGGAGGTCACGGTAGTACTAGATACATTTCGTGGAAAGATCAGAAGGAGGGGTCTTATTTGGATTTACCCTGCATTAGGAGTAATCGATACGAACCATACTTGGCAATACGATACTGCAGCGAGTTACCACCATTCCAAGAAGGGTTCTCGGGTTACGGGAAGAATAAAATGACATGGGCCATGCAACTTCGACGAAGTGGATATCAGTTCTCACAACTGGGTGAGGCCTTCCTGGTTCACTATCCACACTTGGACTCGAAATCACGATTGGAGTGGAATAAGAAACCGAAGGAGCTACAAAAAGTAGATAGCACTTTGGTGGTTGATGTCCTGGAGAGTGAGAAGGGTGGCAATATCGACTTGCTGAGTTACAAACGTGCACGTGTTGATGCCTTGTTTTTGGACTACAAGGATTGGCTGCACGACAATGTTAGGGACAAAGAAAGGGTGCCTATGTGTGATAACGCTTTGAATGATGATGTTCGCCTTTGGGTCCACAGAGATTATTCAGAGTCGGAAGACGATGAATCGGAAGACAATGATGACGGTAGTGATGTTGTCGAGGTCAACGAGGAGCTTGGTGCCCAAGAAGAAGAATAGGCTCATCGTATTTGTAAGATTGTACATACTTATTTTATCTTAATGCCGCTTGATCAAAGTATCTCTAAGAGAACCCTACCCCTACATTGCTTCTTCTATACACGGATCCCCTCCGTCCACCATTGAAAGTCTTTCGTTTTCCTTTGAACGTCCGTGTCATTTTGGCGTGATTGATATTTTCTCTGTGGAGGGGCTTTAGACATGACGATTCTTCATCGCCGTCATCTCCACTTTCATCACTAGAATAGTCCACAAGCCGTGGAGGATTAATTTGCAGACCCGATTGAGTGCTTCTGACACTATTCCTAAGTTGCATGCTGGCTCTATTTGGATGTCGCATTTCCCTCATCTTGAGATATTCGGATATGATTGCAATAGTCTTCTCTTCGATGATCCCCAGATAAGGAAGGATATTTTCTGTTGTTACTGCAATTTCACCCTCTTGCGAGTCTACTTTACAATCCAGTCGCATCATGAGAAGCTAAACAAAATTGATTGTTAGATGAACGCACAGAATTGCATGATTCACCAGTAATACTGCTACCAATCACATACTCACCTTAATCTCATCCTTGACTCGATCCAGGGTCTTTGTATGATCGTCAACTTTGGTTTCATACATGGCAGTTTGCTCCTCTGTCGTCTTGATTCTATTCTCAATCTTGAGTATTTCATCGTTTTGTTCAATGCTGCTTGCGTTGGCTTCTTCGTATTGAGCCTTCTCCTCTTGGAGCGCCTGGATATCATCCTCTAATCTCTCAATTTCGCCTGCCTGCTCGCTTAGATAGCTAAACAAAGAGAAGTTCTGCTCTTCATTCTTGATGAACACTTTCACCAGCTCATCTACATCTGAAATACCTGTCGCAACTGATATCTGGTGAAAGGCATCTTGAAAGTTTTCCAGCCTCTCTTTCCTTTGTTGGGCGCACTCCTTCTCAGCATTAGCTATTTCAATCGCGCGTTCTGCCTCTTCTCGCTCGGCTTCCTTTCTCTCCTCCTCTTCCGGGTCGATGTTTGCAATCATTTGTTGCCTTGTAGAGCTGAGCAGTTGCTCGTTAATATTCTCCAGCTCGTCGATTAGTTCGGTTAAGTTCTCGTGGTAGGCATCCTCTTCCTTGCGATTAGCCTGTTCGAGAGCTGCCATCTCAAGCTGTGCTCTGTCACGCTGTTCATATGCTTGATTAGATTGTTCAATGACTAATGCCATTTGCCTTGTTTGCTCTTTTAAGTCCTGTCAAATATGTAGGCGCAAGTATGTGTGAGAGAAGAGTCAGGGATAAAAGGATCGCAAGGAATGCCTGCAATATTTCATCTCACATTTTCAAGCTTCTTGTATACCTTCTCGAACGTCACTCTGTCTCCTCTAAGACCATCAATTTCCTTTCTCAGTATCTTATTTCGTGACACGCACTTGTTGAATTTGACAAGGGCTTGGTCGAGTTTGCTCTCGAGCATGCGACTTTGTTTCTCCAAGAGACGTGTCTTGTTAGCTGCTGCATTCACGCCTCCCATCTGTTTATGTCGTTTCCAAATTTCATCACGTAGCGTTCCAACATCTTTCGCCGTAGCAGCAGCCTTTGCCTTCTCTGCCTCCACGAGACACGTATATTTATCTAATTCCTGATATAATTTATCCAGCTGAGACTGTTCAAAGGAATTGATTGGACGCGTCATGCTACGAGTTTGCAGCCTTGCCACATCTGTCTTGAGTGTCTCGTTTTCTGCTCTCAGCTTGTTCAGAGTCGTTTGTTGTCTGCGTAGGACCTGCGAGTGATGGATGGGTTAGAGAGAGGACAACGATCGAAATGTGCTTGAGAATTATTTAAGAGTTTCATAGAAAAATCGTCTCACCAACTCGCTTTCGTTCGCAAAGGCATTTCGATTGACTTGCATGTGTTTGTACTCATTTTGGAGAACTTGGAGGTCCTTTCCTCCTCCTCCGTCCTGTCCATTCGTTTGACGCATTTTGCTTGCACTCATTAATTCTTTGTTATTTTGGTTAGTCGGTTCGTCTAAGTCGAAAGCATTTATGGAAGAAACTTCGCACGATGTTTTCAAAAAATTTTGACATAAAAATCATTCATACGATCGACAGCCACATCCTTACGTTTTGGGCCTGCTACAGCGCAGCCACTCAATCATTTACAGTTACAGCGAGTATTCTAATGTAGTTTCCTAATACCTCTAGTTTTGTTCAATCTTGGACGGACGTAGAGGTCGTTGTTCTTGTTTTCCAATCCATCCATGAGGTAGGCCGCGTCTGTATGCATGAGCAACATCGTGCGCAAGGCTGGCCCTTCGGAGGGATCGTTAGGAGAGATAGGCGTCACGTTGTGATAGACTTGATTGTCTCGAAACCAAAGAGCATCTCCAGGTCGCAAAATCTTGTCCTGTAAGAGAGGACGCTCGCCTCGAATGTCCTCGTAGACCTCCGTGCAGGCTCCTGAGGCATTCTTGCGTTCCAAGCAGACAAGCGCCGCCTCATCTGCACCATCCGTATGAATCCCCTGTTCGGTGACATCACCATTCTTGCGTTTTTCGTGGGTGGTTTGGATCTGGATGAGCATGATAGTTCCAGGCTTGTGATTGAATTTGCGCTTGTGCATTTCGAGCAACTTGACCATAGGGGCCGAAGTAATGACCTCTTCAGACAAGAGTTCATAGTATCGCCTGTTTCCGCCTTGTAAGGGGTTCCCATTATATGACTTGGATTGAATGAAATAGTTTTGCGAGAGCCTGCGAAATGTTCCTGTGTTGTCGAGCATTACGTAGCAAATGCTTTTGGTTCTTGATTGGACAGAAGGATCCGGGCCCAAAGGCTGTGAGAGACGGACCAGTTCAGCCGCTCCGCTTGGAGTCAAAGCCTCTCGAGTGAACCAGTGGGTTTCCTCCTTCTTTTTGTCTCGTCCAAGAAGATCGATTTCAGTCACATCTTGGGGCATCGTTGGCTTAGCCTTGTGGAAGAAAAGATCTTTGCACTTATGGAGATGGAGAAGGAAGTTCATTTCAACTTAAACTTAAACTGGTGTGCTGGTGCTGGTGCTGGTGCTGGTGCTGGTGCTGGTGTCTGGTACTAGTGATAGTGATATGAGTATTTCTCTTGCCCTCTGCCTCTGTCTCGGTCTCGGCCTCGGTTGCGATGTCTATGTACAACTGTCTAACTGTAATTGTAGTAGGAGTACATGACAATTGGGTAGTTCCGATGATAATAATAGGCTTAAGCTGTCTTCCCTCATCTTACATCATATCTACTTATCTTACATCATCATCATATTCCTCGCTAACGGGAGTCGAAGTAACGTGGACAAATTGGAATGGCATTGATTATTGTNCACTGTCTTCCCGCCATCTCTCCTCCACCATTCAAAAATTTGATAACCTCCATGACATTTCCTCGCCCTACAATCACAGATGGACAAGGACGAAAACCAATTTTATATGCATTATGAAAGAGAATACCATCGAAGAGCAACCATCGTCCACAACTGCGGCCGCTGACGGCGGCACCACTAAGAGTAATCGAAAGAATGGAAAGCGTCGGCTGAGCAAACGAGAACGAAAGAACCTAAAGAAACAAAAGACTTCCGCCTCCGCAGGTGCTGCTGCTGCTACCAACCAGACAGCTGCCACAGCTTCAGCTTCTACCACAGAGAATCAGCAGCACGATTCTCAGTCGTCGCAAGCAGTCAAGCCATCTTCCATCACCAAAGCGCAGCCAACTCTTGAGGAATATCACGCTAATTATGTACCCGCACCAGCTGTCAAACTTGTCAAAGAACACACTGATTCAAAATCACTCGGCAAATGGTTCCCCAAGGCAAGTGTCATCAAGTCACAAGTGTCCTATGGTAATGATTACCTTGCCAAACTTGCCAAGGAAAAAAAGAAACAGAATAAAAATTCCAACAACAATTCTACAACTACAGTTCAAGAACCAAAAGCATCACTAGTCCTCTTCTACCAATACGTCAATCCAACATGGTCACATGCCAAAGTATCCTCTTTTCTAACCTATCTTACCAACATTGCACAAACTCATCGTACCAATATTGGCGGGAGGATACGTGTTTCGAGTGAGGGGATTAATGCCACCGTGTCTGCTGCATCGACATCAGCTGGTAGTAGTGATGTTGATGCAGAATTTGAAGCGGCACAGACATTACGTCACTTCACCAAAGACTTGCAACAATTTGATCCAGAGGCATTCAAGGATACAGACTTTAAATATGTGGATGGTCTAACTGCCGATCGACACTTTAAGGAATTGAAGTTGTTGCCGGTGAAGGAACTTGTGTTTTATGGAATTCGGGAGGGAGATTGTGCCACCACTACTTCTACCACTACTGCAGACGCGACTTCTTCCACAACTACTACTAATGCGGAAGAGAGTGAGAATGGCAAGGGGAAAGTAAAGGGTGGAATTCATCTAGATGCATCGGACTATCACGAAATGCTCAAGAGGAATGATGCAGTTGTAATTGATGTACGGAATCATTATGAGGCGGCTATTGGAAGGTTTGATGGTCAAATGATGACTGGAAAGGACAAAAGTGACAAAGAGGGAGGAGTAGGAAAGGAGGGAGGAGGAGGAGCAACCTACATTGATCCCAAGATGCGTAAATCAACCGACTTTACATCCTGGTTGGCAGAAGAAGAAACAAAACAAAAGTTAGAAGGAAAGACTGTCATGATGTTTTGTACAGGAGGGATTCGTTGTGAACGTGCATCGGCCTATCTAAACTCTCAGATTGGCAATAAAGTCAAGGGGGTGTTTCAACTAAAGGGTGGAATTGAAAGGTATTTAAAAGAGTTTCCCGATGGTGGATTCTGGAGAGGAAAGAACTTTGTCTTTGATAAACGAGAGGCGATCTCGGCGGGGAATATCAATGGCGATGGTGGAGTGATTCGGGGCGGAAAGAAGAAGAAGGAGGAGGAAGAAGAAAAGAACATGTTGGAATGGGGAGCGGAGTGTGCAAAATGTAAGAAGCCTTGGGATCGTTATGTTGGGAAGCGAAAGTGTTACACGTGTGGTGTGCCCGTTTTGGTTTGTGATGGTTGCATGTCACAGTCTTCGTCGACAAAGAAAAATAAGAAGGGGAAAGGTGGCGGCGGCGGTGGTGGTGGTGCATCTGATACTTCTAATGTTGATGATATGAAGACTATCCGATGCCCCCTTTGTGTGTCTGAAGGGGTTACAGTCCCTGCGGAAGATGTAGAGTGGACTGACAACGGCGTAAGGGGACGCCTACGATCATCATCATCATTTTCTGAGGGCGGTGGTGGCGAAGGCAGTGACAAGAAAGCTCCTTCTGACGATGGTGCACCGAAACAGAATGAGAGTAAAGCAGCTAAATCTGTGTTGAAATGGGGAGGAGGACATGCCAAGAAAAAGAAAGACCAGAGATCTTGGTCAAGGAGGCCTTGTCAATTTGGTGCAGATTGCGTACGAAAGGATTGCTTTTTCTACCATCCTGAGAGAGAATCGAAAAGCAAGAAGGAGGCTTGATCATACTTAAAAAACTGAGCTATATTTTAATAATATACTATCGTTGCCTTTCCAGCACCAGATTGAATTCCTTTCCAGCACTAAGCCTTATATCAGTCCCTTTAACTACTCTTTTACGCTCCGCTACGATAACAATTCATCTTTCATTTCATTCTGTTGGTCGTTTCCTTATGGCAACGCCAAGATTATCTTGTGCCGTATCCCACGTTTGTAGCTGTCCGTCAACGAAGATTAGCGTATCAAAAAAGAAACGAAAGTGGCCTGTGTAACAATCTGCATGAAGCACAATCTTCTCACCTTGACATCATTCTTAATCGCAATAAATCGACTCCCAATACACATTGCCATTGCCAGCCCAATTCTCAATCCTGGCCTTGCGCCCATCCTCTCTGCAGCAAGATAGGTAGTTGCACCTGCCAAAGCCGGTTCTGCATAAACCTCTGCATTACTATGAACAATCCGTATCGGTCTGCCACAGAGCACGTCTCGTGTCAATCCGCCAAATGTGCTGGTTGCCATGCCGCATATAGCACTTACAATCATGGGCATGCCTGCTCGGACGCCATTCTGAGCACCAATGATTGCAAATGATGATAGACCGATTGCATCCAATGTATCCAATGCACCATCCATTTCATCATAAACTTCTTTCCGATCATCACTCTCGTCACCCTGCTCAATCTGCTTCATCTTTTTCTTTGCTTTTTGTGCCTCTTGCCACTGCAACACATCCGGCCAAACAAAGAATGTAATCAACCCCATAAATGCACTCATCCAAATATATTCACTCTCCTCCGTCCAAAACGGTCTGCGATTCAAGAATATTGCATCACGGATGGTACCTCCCCCCACTGCAGTTATCACAGCTGCCATTGTTGAACCAAAGACGTCCAGTCCAGATTGAGCTGCTGTCACTGCACCGGTCAGGGCAAACGTGAGTGTTCCAGCATAGTCGAGACTACGCAGTATTCCACCGGGAGATCGAAAGTTGGGGTAGCGTGATAAAGAGGCATCGTCTCGCCCTTGGTTCTGTGTTTTTGCAGTGGACAATGCAGCTTGCTGCTGCTTTTGATGTTTTGACGAGGAAGCAAGATGACGTCGAGGAACAACTAACAATCTGTTATCGATCCGAGCAGCATATCTTATGAGCAGCGTGAAGCTGTGAGAGCATCGACAGCTCAGTGACAACATACTTTTCGCACTCAAGCTGAGCTCAGGTACTAGTACTTTATGGAGACACACTTTCTGCCAGCTGCAATTCGAAGCTGTTAGATATAATATGATAGGTGAATAATAAGTAACACAACTTTCATCATGATCAAAGTGGCATGGTCATTGAAGCAAGGGAACCCGTCGTGTCAAGCCTAAACTTCCAGCTCACCTTCATTCACCCTTCAATAAGTAAACTTGTTTTAAGATGCTCGGTATGTACCTACGTAGGTATTCATACGCCCATGCGAACTCAAATTCGGCCAAATCAAGAATCAAGTCACACATCAACCGTTTTGCCCACGGGCAGGAAAAGTGACCGTTTGCTTCTTCACACTTCCTTTCACCATTCACCATCCAGAAAGGCCAAAGACACAACCACCATGATGCCATTGTGGACTGCGTAGTAGCACAAAAACGACACTCTTCCATAGGGAACTTTTGATATATTGTGCGGAGAAACGAAGCCAATTTGTAGTTCCCCTTCGAAAAATTCTCGCTTGGTTCGACTTAGAGAACAGCCATGCCCACGACGTAACGGGAATTATTGGTCGGTGCAACTGATGTTGTGGACTAATGCCCTCGATGATTGTTACACCATTTACGATGCCGCCACGGTACATCAATCGATCATATATACCCGTAAGGAGGCGACAGGGTCTTGGTAGCCGCCTCCTTTCCCGATACGTCGTCAAGAACGCCGGTCAGCATTGCTAAGGTACATAAGGAGGGGAAATAAACCATTGTTTACGACTACGAACTGACTCCCTCGACTCTTTCTCTCTCAGAGAGGGATTGGCACTCTGGACTCTGGATACACAAGCTATCTCAGATCTCGTCTGTATGTCATCACCTCAATTATCAATTAGTGCTCGGAGTTCCATAGAACAAGACTCCCGATAAGCGAATTCAATAAAAGAACTCCTTGAACTTGCTTGTGTGGTGACGTAAGTACCGACCTGACACTACCACCAACACCATCCATCACCCATCCATCACCCATCCATCACCCATCCATCACCCATCCATCACCCATCACCACCCATCACCAATCATCACCACAACAAGAGGGCCAACGGACATGGCCCCTTTTCTTTGTTGGTTGCCGTGTCCGACCCTGTCCTGCCGTAAATAAAGAACTCCTACGTACCTACTTTTTGGTCACGAAGGTACAGGTACCATCCATCACCATCACCTCCTCCACATACGTAGGAATAGTACGCATTCGGAGCTCTGATGTTTTTGGGCAGTTATTGTAGCATGCGTCACCTCCGGCAAGAACAATCAATACCGGCAAGAACATCAACCAAAGAACAGAACTCTTGAATACAGCCGAAGACGTACTTAAGCAGGTATATAGCATTTATTAATTCACCGAAGGCAAGCAGAAGCAATACATACTCGCAGGAGCACAACCAATCGGCTCACGCGCAGCTGCCAATTCACATTGGTACCATTCTCTGCCAATCCTACCTAGTAACCATGAGTGAGGGCAACAATAATACATCTGAATCAGTGCTGTCCGAGGAACTATTTCATCTTTGTAACTCGTGGTCTCTTTCTACAGATCGCCTACACAAATCCATTCAGCGACACGGCTTCAAGCCCAATGATCCTCTTGCGACCGATTACAAATTCTTCCTCCGGGCATGCATCAATAAAACAATTACGGAGGAAATAATTCAATGGCTTCTCGAATATTTTCCTGCCGCCATCAGTGCTACTGATTATATTGGACAATCGCCGCTCCATTACGCGTGTGCCAACGAAGGTATGACTCTCGGAATTATTCAGCTCCTCATTGATGCTGAACCCAACTCTGTAGGTAGTGTAGACAACCACGGTCGGATGCCTCTTCATGTCCTTCGTGTAGAGGATGAAACAGCTGAATTGGAAATTTTGAGGCTTCTGATCGAAAAGTGCCCTGAAGCAGTGAGGCATGCAAATAACAGAAACCTG
>JALLBC010000242.1:0-10469 GCA_036939775.1 Skeletonema grethae | reverse complement strand
TACATGCAATGCACTTCCTTTTGCTCTAGTAGTGCTGTTACATATGAATGCTTCTGGAGAAGTAATTGAAGATTGCGATGATGGCAGCACGTCGACTATCGATCTGTAGTAGTAATAATCTCCTGCTGTTGACATACAATCGAGTTGTCTGTCTCTCTTTCGTCTCTCAATCAATCAACAGTGGTTGTGCCTCTTTTACCATCACGTCCCCTTCTCTGAGAATTCGAGGCTCGCCAAGTCATCTCAACAGCAACTTTTACAGCTGTCACTTTTCAACTGATGCTACTGTTGGGAGAGGCGAGAAACAAACTAACGCGCTCAGGAGAGGAGTCAGCGGGGGGCAGTACAATTCTTCAGATGCACAAAACAAGAATAATCATCGTCGCCACAAACACAATAATTACAAACAGCACCGCACTCCGTTTCATTCTGTAAGATTGACAAACGAAAGTGCTGCTCGAGAAACCACACTACTGTTTACTCAGTTGCAAAAAAATGAATCCTTTCAAACGAACATTACAAAAGGTCATACTCCATGGAGAGATAGAGCATCGTTGTTAGCTGCAGAGCAGGCGTTGGAATTTTGGGCACATCGAAATAATAATCAGCAGCGACACAACAACAATCGAAAGCAACAAAATAATCGCAATGAGCAATCATCATCTCATCAGTTGGAAAGGGATGCACAAACTGCACTTGACTTGTTCACGTCTCTGCATCATTTGCATAGTCAAGAAGCAAAGTTATCGAATGGTCTGAGCGTATTGACAAATGGGATGTATTCACATGTGATTGATGCATTGTCGAAGAGTCCAAAGGTGGAGCATGTTGGGGAAGCGGATCGACTGTTACGCCAATTTATTTCGTTGTATCTGGCAGAGACTGGAGATGGTTTGCAATCTACGCTTCAAGAATTGGGTCTTCCCTTTCATACGAATGGCAATGATAGTGATGAACATACAACCATACTACAAATGCCCTCATCTATCAGTTGGAACTACAAAGACAAACATCACTTCCCCAACCAAATTAGAATAACGGGGGTAATGCGAGGCCAAGTTCGACAACAATGCCCCGTGGAGGCTGAATCATTACTGCATCTCAAGATCAAACTTGCTGCTGCATCGACTACTTCACAACGGAATATGTTTCAACCGAATGAAATTGGATATGCGACAGTCATTGATGGGTATTCGAGGATATGTGACGGTGAAAATGCAGAACGTATATTACAATTGATGAAAGGGAGGTTTGGTGATAATACAAATAGAAATGGAGCGAATGTTGTGGCATATAATGCAGCTATTAGCGCCTGGGCACGATCAGGTAGTCGGACTGAAGGGGATGCAATGAAGAGTAGAAGTGCTGCTGAGAATGCAGAACAATTATTACGTGAAATGTGGTCACTTCAACAGGAGAAGAACGATCGAGTGGTGAATCAGATATTACCGGATGTCGTGTCATACTCAAGCGTGATCTCTGCCTATGCATCGTGTTTAGATCGGCCATTTGGACTGAAACGTGCCGAGGAGCTGCTTTCAGAATTGGAAGGGCTCGCAGAAAAAGAGTGCCATGAATCAACTCATGATTTGAATCAGCATCAAAATCATGCATCCAAGTCGAGGGGTGGAGGAAGGCATCCGGACGGATTTCAACTCAATTCGACTGTGTACAATTCTCTTCTTCAGGCGTATGCGAATGCTGGAGACACATCTTCTGCCGAGAATCTTCTAGACCGAATGATATCATTGCATTCGCGCTCGTTGAATGAAGGTGGCGGTGGCCCCTTCAAGAAAGTGAGACCAAACACTCGAACATTTAACATTGTCTTGAACACATGGGCAAAGAGTGGTACACGAGAGGCAGGAGCCAAAGCAAATGAACTCCTACTTAAAATGGAAGACATGAGTGCGGTTTATAGAGACAGAATCAATCAACCAGATATCATCACTTACAATACAGTACTGGCGGCGTGGTCGAAGAGTGCTGGGTATGGCCAAGCTCCGTCGGACACCAAAGAAATAGTTGGAGAGGAGGCCGCATACAAGGCATTAGAACTTTTAGACCGGATAGAGAGGCAATCATTTCGAATCAAACCGGACCGAATATCCTACAGCACGACCATTGCTGCATTTGCAAATGCAGCCCAAACAAGTGAATCTGGAATTACGATGGCAAAGAAGGCGGATGCTTTGCTTTCTCGAATAACGGATCATATGGGCGTTGAACCCGATGATTACAGCTTCAACGGTGTCCTCTTGGCCTGGTCTCGAACATCGGGTGGAATGTCAAGTGCTCGACACTGCGAGTCCATTCTGAGATCCATGAAAAATCCTACAAATGTAAGTTGGTCGACAGTAATCAATGCGTATGCCCATGCCGGTGGTGCTCGCGAAGCAGCAGGTCTATTGAAAGAGATGGAAGGTCGTGCCCATGAATCTGTTGGGCACCGGAGCAGCAGCAGCCATGCTTCAAAAACACTGCCCATTGTCGTCTACAACAATGTCATTCACGCCTGGAGCCGAAGCACTGACCCAGATGCCTCCAAATTCGCCGAAGCAATTCTGAATCGCCTCGAAAGCGAATCCAGCAGTTGTTTGAATCTCCCGAAGCCGGACGTCATCTCTTATCGGCTAGTCCTCAACGCATTAGAGCATACGAAAGACCCGGATAAAGCTGAGCGAGCCAAGTCCATACTGGATAGATGTATTGCATCGCTTCCAGAAGTTAGTGAGCTCGATACTATCAATACTCAATTGAAAGGCAATATACAAAGTGCCTACAATAGCGTCCTCGCAGCATGTGCTTACACTCCTTCGAATGCTGGAGATCAGGCACGGAATAATGCAGCAAGAATACTCGTTGAGACGCTCCGTGATTTGAATAATAATAGAGTTGTCACTCTTGGGCCAAACCAAGAGAGCTTTTCTATCTTCCTACAAGGGTGCATTCACCTCTTCCCACCAGGTTCGAGTGATCGGGCAATACTAATGAGAGCGGCGCTACAAGAATGTTGCGAGAAGGGCTTTTTGACTGCAAAGATTTGGGACAAATTTTGTACTGCAGAAGACGTGCAGTCGTTCCTTTCCGGGGTAGGAAAAGACGATGGATCTTTCGAGGCTTTGCCGTGTGATTGGAAGAGGAATGCGTCTCCTTGATTTTACTAAATCCAATGAGCTGGGAAAAGGGATGAATTTTTAGTGAGGGATGAGAAAATAGGCGTGACATAATAATAATTAGTAGGCAGACCCCCTCGCGCCTTAGCTGCAACCCTATCAATAAGAGTACTACTTTCACAACTTTCTTATAGCTTCTAATTTTATATACAAATTACCTCTACTGTCTATACACATCATAATATGTTCATCATTCGGGTTGATTCAAACAAACGAAGGGAATTGTGAGTATTCCTCTACCTCACCCTCGGAATCATCCCCCCTCCACCATTACTCGTAGTAGTCGCACCAAGCATGGATAGAGTGACTGCAACTTCCATCACGTCATCTTCTATGACGGATTCCGCTCGTTTGACTACAGGTGGTTGTGGTGATGAAAAAGTAGGTATATCTTGGTGTGTTGTACTGTGTTGCTGCATGGATGGTACTGTAACAACATTGGTGGCCAACTTTGCTTCCATCTCACTTGCGTGTGAAAAGCTGGGCAGAGAGGAAGATGACGGTGGAGATGATGATCCCATCACAACATGATTTGGAGCAGCAGCAGCAGAAGGAGGCATATGAATCTTGGAGACAAGTTGAGGACGATAATTCAATGGTCCACAATAATTCGCACCACCAATATAAACACCCGTAGGCAAAGTGACGGTGGAATGTTGTTGTTGAGAACAATTTGATGCCGTGGGGGTCCGTCCCAAATCACTCCCACCAAAGGAGGGTTGCTTGGGTAACACTGGGGGAGACATCAACTGAGCCGTAGACGACATCATGACCATATTATTCGGATCACTGCCGCCGTTGTTGGTACCAATGATGTTCATGGCAGCAACGGGAGTACTCATTGGAGTAGCCTGATGGTCCACATGCATCAATGGGAGAGAGGATGCGTGACTAGCCACACTACTGGAACAACAACTTCGTGCTGGACTACTAGGAACAACAACACCAGCACCACCAGTGGCGGCGGCAGGTGTACCCCCACCACCACCCAACTGATGCGGCATGGGCAATCCATTCCCCAAACAACCCACCCGTTGCGAATGAACCATACTCGCACGTAACTTCTGCGACACAGACGACCAATCATGATTACCACCACGCTTCTTCTGTATCATACGTTCCTGCGCCGAAGCACGATCCAACAACCGTTGATTCTTCCCAATCTTCTTTTTCTTCTTCTTCTTGGCAGACGCAGCAGCAATGGGACGTGATTTCGTATTGGTATTACTGGTGATACTGATACTGCTCCCCCCGCTAACGTGGGAGGCACACGATGCTGAATCGTCCATCGTCATGTCCATTATTATGTTGGTGGGATCGTCAATGATGGAATTGGAGGCTATGGATGCTTCACAGTCGGAATCGATGTTGAATCGATTTAATGCCGAGGCTAGGGAGGATGTGGCGACACAGTGTGCAGGACCAGTGGAGGCGTAGGAGTTGTTGCCAACCCTACTCCCTTGGACTTGAAAGAAGACTCCAGGGACAGGAGCAGAAGTAACCGAATCACCCATGGAAGATACCGACGCAGTTCCACTGGGTGTTGGTTGAGGAAACGCCACAACATTCGTCGTCGTCGTGGTCGCACCACCACCACTTGATCCCCAATCTCTGGAAACCATGGTAGCCGTAAAGGAACTCTCGGCAGTTGTGGCAGTAGCAGCGGATGAGATGGAATTTTCCGTATTACTTCGACTTCGTAGTGGTGGTGGTGGTAGTACTGCTCCTCCTGTTGGTGGTGGTAGTTGTAGTTGTTGTCCTCCTCCTCCCCCCGCTTCATCGAGTAGTACAGCGGCTGATCTAGATAGTTGGGATGATTGTCCTCCCCATGATAGAGAAAAGGGCAGTGCACTACTATTAGAATTGGTAAAAGTAGCAGTAGCAGTCGTACCATTGTGGACCTGATGACTCTTCAACAAAGTATGAGGACAAGCCAAAGCCATGGACGTCATGCTCTCATCAGCCATCTTGCCATCCATCCCCAAATAGTTATTATTCGTATTATGGGGAGATGTGGACAATGTACTTTTAGAACAATGGGAGGAATCTCCCTGTGGTGGATATGGTTGATATAAATGTTGGGGTGGTCCACCCCCACTACAGCTCCCCTCATCATGTTCATGTGTAATGTAACTCCCCCCATCGGCATGTGAGAAATCATGAGATTCCAATACGTTATCATTGGTAGCTCGATCTTCGGGAAGGGAGGGAAGACCGGAGATTACCACGACGTGATTGGTGTGGTGATCGTCCCAGTGTTGTTGTCGTTGCTGAGAGGAGGAGACGGCGACACCTCGTTGGAGACCTAATTGGTGGAGGTACCGTTCACGAATGCGGTTGGCGGAGGCTTGTTTTGGGGCGGGTTTGAATTTCCTCATGGTTGTTTGATACTAGAGTGGAAGGAGCGAGGGGCTGGATGAAGGATATGGTGGGCAATACAATGAGATGTCAGAATTGTGTGCAAGTGCATGTGATATGGGAATGAATGACCCATGAAGAGAGCACCGATGGCAGGCACACCGACAATGATGGATTCACTCAGATGATTGCAGCTCAATGATATGATATGATGTTATCGACTCACCTTGACTGTGCCGGAAGCTTCGCCTACTTTGAGCTGAAGCGACCAAACTGTGGAGATTCGCAGCAGATGCACGAATGAATGACAACTGCCGAAGAAAATATTGGACACAACTTATGGAAGCGTCACCACGATACTATCAATGCTATGTTGTACTGTCGTCTATATAATAATAATGAACTACTACTATGAGTATTCCCGAACTCAATCATTGCAACTGCATCAGAAGCAATCACAATTCTCAGTATCCATGATTGGCTCTCCAAACAGAACGGAATTGCGTGTCGATGATGAAGGATTGTTGCCCACCGAGCCGAGCGTGATGTAAACACATGCATCGCATGTGGCAAATTTTTCAACTTCCGAGATTTTGTTCCGGTTCCGAACTCGGACCGCACGAGAATACACAACATCCACCTCAGATAAAAGTGCACTTGAGGGCAGATCTGAGTGCCGGAGTGGTAAGGAGGATTCTGTGAGATTCATCTTTAATGCGTACCCTTTGGTTTAGTTATCAATCAACTATATAATACGCAAGGTGTACAATGGTCACTTTGCAGATGTCCCCTTCTGTCACACCACCGTTAACCTCTACAATACATCACTGAATAGAGGGATAATCAACTTTCGGGAAGAATAATGCCGGGAAGTTCGGCAGTTTGGTGACACCCGCCCCAGCCAACTCCATTTTGACTCCGGACCAACTGTCACCACGTTGGTTTATTATTAGGTTGGTCTGATTGTCCTTCTTTTGTAGTTTTATGCAAGCGTAGGAATGGAACTACAAAATCTGCATTGATTTATTAGTATTTTATGCTATCTACAGGCTAGTTTGAAGAATTTTTAGTGCGTACGTGGAAACCTACCGTAAGTTTCTACTGCCACTCATCTTCATCTTCATTAATTCGCACCATCAACGAACATAACACATCCACTCTACAGTAGTCTCATCCAACAGAACAGAAACAGCGCTCAGTACGATCTCAATAGCAGCCATCAAAATAATCATGAAGACTAACAATACCCTCGCAATCTCCCTCTTTCTCTCTGCAATGAGCAGCAGTTGTTCTGCCTTTTCATCATCATCATCGATCACAGCATCAAAATCATTAATACATCGAACAACACAGTTATTCCAAGAAACCGCCACCACTTCAGCAACAGAAACCCCCGCAATCGACAACACACCTGACTGGGACGTCAAGCAACATCTCTACGGCCTATCCGATAATAACGACTCCTCCTCCACCACCTCCGTCACAGTCGGAGCCGACGGCAACCAAGTCAATGATGATGATAAGAAATCCCTCCCACTACCCGAAACCTACATCACATGCGGCAAATGCAAATCCCTCTTCGCCATCGCCGAAGAAGACCTCGGCACACGCGGCAAGGGCTGCCGCGTCAAATGTTCCGTCTGCGACAACTCATGGTATCAATCCCGAGACCGCCTCCTCAAAATCCCCGTCGACTCACACGTCCTATTACCCCAGGCCCAATCCAATCTCGATCGTATTGCACGTAACCTCGCTCAGGATTTAGATCCGGCTTACATGGGTGTATCGAAATTGTATGTGGGGAATTTAGACTTTCGAACGAGTGCGGAGGATTTGAAGGAGTTCTTTGAGAGGAATGGGTGTGAGAAGGTTTGTGATGTGAGTGTGGTGAGTGGACCGGATGGACGGAGTAGGGGCTTTGCGTTTGTGACGTTTTATGATGTGGAGGATGGGAGGAAGGGGTTGGAGTGTAATGGGAGGGAGTGTAATGGGAGGGAGTTGGCGGTGAGGGAGCCGAATAATTAATTTCATTCATTGATTTGATTAATTGCATTGATTGGAGAGTGACACGTGTTTATATAGTGTGTATCTCATGGGGAAAGATGGGATTTGTTTCAAGTGCTTGGGAAACAATTGAATTTGCTCAACGGGGAGTATGTTGAATATAATGTGTGGTATGAAGAATTGCTGATACTTTTGGTTGCGCTTTTGAAGTTGAGGAGAGAAGCAAAAGCGTCAGAAGTCAAATCTCTGTATTCAAAACAGTATATTATAGCTAAGTTAACGAATTGAAGCACTAACAAGTTGTTACCATCGTCCATGCTGGGGATATGTTTCCAAGAGATGCATTTAAAGGAAGAAATCTTTTGTTACAATTCTAACATAAGAAACACTCTTCAGGTCCCAATCAAGGCAAACAAGCCATTTACAGGTGCTTCATGACCCACATTCACCATAGTGTATCGTTGTCTTCGGTGAATGAAGAGTTAGTGAAGAGGGGTCTCTCTAAGAGAGAGTTTATGGTCATGATGTTTCAAGCAATGCGTTCAAGTTCTCTCTTCTCTCTAAAATCTACACGTGACTGGTTGGAACTCGTGATTGGCGAAGTAAGTACGTGTTTTTTCCACCGGCCTCGCCGTGTCGCGTGTCGCGTGTCGATGTCGCAGAACCAATGCAAAAATGACGCAGATAGATCCTTGTCCACAGCGTCCAATTAATTGTGCTTGTTGCGTTTGCGTTCCGATTCTCTTCATAAAATGAACTTCGTGCAACCGGAAGTAGCATTGTAGCCTCCTCTTCCATTTTCTAACCGCAGCACTGATCGACCTGTCAAAAAGAGTTATCAACTTCTTGCATTCCTCAACAGAACAAATTCGGACTCTCTTACAGAAAGAGCATAACATAAGTTACAGATCAAAATGAAGAACAACTCCATCTACACAGGTGCTCTCGCCACCGCTCTCTTGTGGAATGCAGCTGAATCGTTTGCACCAATTCACCACTCGTCACAAAAGCAGCAAGCAGCATCGATTACATCACTACGCTCATCCATACTTGCAGACGATGTCATCAAAGGACCGTCGACAATCACCGACATGAAGGATGGAGATATCGAAGCAATGATGAGAAACGACAACCCTCCTCTTCCCGGCACCATCATGAAGATGCTACCCAAAGATACCTTTCAAGTCGATACAGCCACATCATTAATGTACGCTGGTCTAGATGTCACAGCTGTCGCATGCTCCATGTCATTTCTATATGCAGTGGTACAATCCGATTTCTACAGTGGACTGCCCATGGCCGCACAAGCACTTACAGTAGCACCACTTCAGATTCTAACTGGCTTTGCCATGTGGTGCACATGGTGCATAGGGCATGATGCCGGTCACGGTACCGTTTCCAAGTCACCCAAGTTTGGAAAGGGTATCAATCGTATCGTCGGTGAGATCACTCATTCCGTCGTTTGTCTTACTCCCTTTGTTCCATGGGCATTGTCACACAAAAAGCATCATTTGAATCATAATCACTTGGAGAAGGATTACAGTCATCAGTGGTATGTTCGTGAAGAAGCAGATGATTTACATCCACTCATCAAGGCATCGTACTATATCCGCATGGTCTTCTTTCCATTTCTATACTTCATCTATTTATTCACTGGAATTCCCGATGGAGGTCATGTGTTGTTCTATGGACGAATGTGGGAAGGTGAGAGTATGAAGGACAAATTGGACGGTGCCTTATCCGTTGCTGTATCAGTAGCCACGGCTGGATCACTGTGGTATAATTTGGGCACATCGGACTTTGCAGTAGTCTGCATGGCTCCATGGACGGTGATGGGCTTTTGGTTGTTCATGGTGACTTATTTGCAACATCATTCGGAAGATGGAAAGTTGTATACAGATGATACATTCACCTTTGAGAAGGGTGCCTTTGAAACTGTGGATAGAAATTATGGTGAATTGGTAAATAAGCTCAGTCATCATATGATGGATGGACATGTGGTGAGTACCTATATACAATCTTTGCGCTTGCGTGAAGAATATTATCATTAGCATGTTGTTCTGAAACTCATCGAACTCATCTCTTTCTTTGACACGGTAGATTCATCACTTGTTCTTTACCAAAGTGCCACACTACAGACTTCATGCTGCCACACAAGCTCTACAAGAGGGGATGAAAGAGCGTGGGCAGGAACACTTGTACAAAAAGATCGATACTCCGGATTATACTCAGGAGATTATCAAACAGTATTACAACAACTGGTTTTATGTGGACGAGAAAAATATTGTACGAGAGTAAGGAGAGAGACGAGCTATGATGAACGAAAGGAGATGATACATATCATGATCTGACGAGATGTAAAGTGAGAGAGAGTGAAAAAGAAAGGCCATATTTTTACGATAGATTTTTACGATAGACAACAATAGAATGAATGTGTAGAACTACATATTATTTGTATGGTGAGATAGCGTAATAAAATTAATGTTCTTAATGATTGAGGTTGCGGCAAGTAAAGTAGAAGGTCAGGCAGAAGAAACAATATTAGAATTTAGAAGCTGGACACCAGGGTAAGTTCAGCCGCGGGGCATCGGAGATGGCTTCAGCTTGTGACTGCGGCAGACCTGGCCTGGCAGGCGCAATAATTTCATCTTCGCTTGATACTTGATATGTTACAGAAATTATGAAGTACGTCTGGTGGGCCCTCTCAAGAGGCGACATTATCTGTGCTACCTAAGTGAGAACGAACATGTGCTGCGATAGCTCTATTTCCCAGATCGCACCCCCTTGATGCATCCATCACTCTACGTCGTATCATAAGTAGTACTGCTGCTGGTGGTTATGGTGGTTATCTTGTTCCCTGTGATGCTGCGGACGGCACAGGCGACAATATGTAGGTGATAGGAAGAAGGAAGAGGATTTGATGCAAATACA
>JALLBC010000241.1:0-10489 GCA_036939775.1 Skeletonema grethae | reverse complement strand
CGAACACAAAACACACGAATTGTGGCCCCAATAATATGCTGCTTTCGTAATTCAGCCACACGAAACATCCAATACCACCGTCCCCGCACTTTCCGAATGATGGCAATATCAGAAAATATAATGGTTCGTCCACGTTTTTGCCCCCGTGACATTCGTTGGAACAACAATCCAATCGCAAGTGACGAAAAAGCAAGTGCAGTTAATGTTTGGCTCAGAACTAGGACGAAGGGTGTCCAGCATTCACCAAAGTAGTAATCGGAAGTGCCATAACCGATTGTTGCCATTGTGGATAGGCTAAAGTAGAGAGCTGCAGAAGAAGTATTTAAAAGAATATTATTGACAAGAAGAATCAACAACAACAAAAGAATGAGTAAACCACGTCAAGGTTACCGTTACAGCAGAAAGAAGGCAAATGAAAGATGTATTACCAAAAGCAAGCAAGTCAAACACACTCACCCTCCATGTGATTATTGATATCCATTCCACAAAAACTGACTCCATCTCCAATCATTTCAGCAGTATCAACCTCCATCCCATTCTGATCGATACCACCCCCACTATACCGTTCCCCAACCTTATTCACAGTCAAATACAACCCCGCAAAAAGGACGATAGTGATAAAGTACGCAGCAAACACACCCAGCATGAGAATGAGCGTGGGCGTGTAGGATAAGGTGTGGAACCAATCATCCCAGCATCGTCTTGTCAGTGAGGGATTTCGATATTGTTGTTGACTACTCGTGTGGCAACATGCTAGTCGATTGCAGAGACGCTGGAATAGTGAATTGTTCGTGGTGACGTGAGGAGGATGTTGTCGTGAAGAAGAAGTTGCAAAAAAGGAGGGCGGTTCGTCATCGTTGGAAACGCCGTTCACGCTGGTAGCAACATGACGCTTTCTGGTATTCGAAACTCTCCATCTTCCACGTGATTGGGAAAATGTCCCATCTCTATCGAGGATGCGTGGTCCACCGAACATAAAGTTGGAGCCGTTGTCAAAGTTGTTGTTGGTTTGGTTGGGGCGCGTCGTGTCGCCGCCATTATTAGGATCCTCTGTTGCTTGCTGCCGAGGAGAAAGCAACGGTTGATCGAGGTGCAACGATTCTTTGCTTAGTGTATTGTCAGCCATTTTTATAAGTTTGTTGCTTTGAGGTTGTGTATTATACGTTGTGTAGGCGTTAGTTAGGCGATGACAACAAGATGTGTCAGTGTTTTTCTCTTGGTTCGTGCCTCTGTAATTTTGCAATGCAATTATGAGATTCACTTAGATCTCGCCGCAAAGTGGAAAACTGGTGAAGCGATGTAGTCACGCTTGCTTCTTCTTGGTATTTTTAGTGGCTTTGTATAGATGGCACGCCTTCCGATCTGTAGATGATAGATGTTGTTGCTCAAGAATTTCATGGTGTTCTTGCTTCTTGCTTTATGTCGCTTTTTGATTTTTGACGTTCACGTGTGTTTTAAAAAGAGATAGACATCTTATTTTCGAAGTACAGTGTGTCACAGCGGTTCACGTTATCTCGTAGTTGGTACAATACTCCGAGCAGCTAGAGGCAGGGCTAGTTGTGATTCAGAGGTTGCTGGAGTCAGTTCGTAGATCCGCGACGCATTCAAGCGTTTATACTTAATAGGAATCGAAGTAGAAAGAAGAGACTACACAGCTTCAGATACAATAAATAACGAAATTTTGTCAATATCAAAGCTTCACCTCAACGACAACGAAGAGAGCATTAGCTAAGATAGCGCATATTTTGATTCATCCAGGGCTTCGGTATCTCCTCTCTCTCTATGCTATTGCAGATAGGTCCCAGAGTTAAACACAATCTGCCTCAATTTTTTCTTACAACAAAGCAGATAGATTTAAGTTTATAGCGTGGTTTGGTGTCTGCTCGAGTGCCTGAGGAAGGCGAACAAAGAAGAAAACTGTTTACTCCGCCAACTCATAATCAAGAGCTACCCGAGTAGATTTCCACTGCGTTACTGTATCCCTTTGCAAGTGTGGCCACAGTTCTGGGCGACTTATACTTTGACGACGAATTGTCGTAGTAATCTCCTGTGTAGCATCATGGTGGCGCTCTACACGATTGTAAAATAGACAGTAAGCTGATGACCCAAACCCTAGCTTTTCCTTCTCTTTGTCAACTTTTCGACATTGACTGTCATTGAAATCATACCATTCCCTGTCAAATCTATTCTTTGCATGCGCGGTGTAGTGCCCGCCTGTAACTGTGCCGCGATGATGAGAGACGGCATACAAATCATACAGAGGAAAGACTCCTCCTTCACTTTTCTTCTTGTTTGACAAGTTCCAATCACTTAATGGATAACATATCTGCCGTTCAATCTTTGACCGATGGCCAGTGATACTAAATTTGAAGCGCTTCAAATGTATAATGAGTATCGGCGGTACCATCCAAAGATCTATCTTCTTCGTTGCGTCAACATGCCTTTGACATTTCGAGCAATACCACTGGTTATCACCCTGAAGTGTCTCTTCTTCGCAATATAATGACAAACAATCATCTAAGGTATTGCAATTATCTGATATCGGAAGTGATAGATACATGAAGGGGTCGAACTTTACATTCTTGTGTCCGCATCCGTGAGTGCCGTCAGCTTGAATAATATTGTTATTGCGACATGTCATTGTATTCCTCAATTGACCCTGGAACAGATCAACCACAATCGATTTGTTTCTCAACAGATAGTTTGACCAGGAGATGATTGCATCGCCCTCGTCATTTGTGCCGTCGAAGTCTTTCTCTTCGACGTAGGGTTTTGTAATCACTCGATTAAGATCTTCATGAATACCATCTAAAAGGAAAGCTAACAACTCTTGTGCATCCTGCTGCTCATACCCCTCGAATTGTGGAGCAAACTGTCCAATACTCGATTTGAAATCCTCGGGAGAGTACGATTTACTTCTACCAAGCCACAAATGTTTTGTTAGCTCCGCGTAGGAACGAACGAGAGCGCCTTTCGTACCCAAAATATTGTCGTGATTGATTTCTCCTCTGTAATCGTAGCCCAAAAAGTAGTCAGTGAGCGGCTCTGTATTTGACAAGCACTGTAAGCTGCTGTTCATAAAGCACGTGTTTCCTAAGTTTACAAGTCCCACTTTGCCGGAAACTTTGTCATCAATCCCATCATTGACTAGTTCATGCACATAATCATAGGTTGAGGCTTTGTGCTCTTTCAATGTCGTATAAAGATTGTTTTTGGATGGACTAGAAGTAGATTCTGGCATCAATATACGAGAGCCTACACGCACCATACTCTCGACAAATCGATGGTTTTCTTCATTGTCGCTCTTTTCTCGACGGGATACATCAGCCGATTGACATTTACCCATGATAGTGATAGTGAAGTATGGAAGTATGCACCATAATATGTGGTTAGGTGTGGTGGGTGTGAGGATGGTTCGTTCACGGACGTCATAATAATATTATGGTACGTCATGGTGTGAATGCATCGTTCTCACCTGAGTTCTTACTGAGTCGAGTCAAAAATATTTTGGTATCTTCGATCTTTCCACGGTGGAATTCAGTAAACAGAATGATCGATTTGCCTTTTCACCTACTCCTGAATCTCTTCATGACATTCTTTCGACAATGACCAAGGCCCATGGTGTCATCCAGGCATCGCCTCATCTTAGATATCTTCCAGCAAGCCACTTTGCTGCTGCCTCCCAACTACCACGTAATCATTTCATCCAGCTCCTTAAACTCAATCAAAATGGAGAATGCCTATCGTTATCTCACACTAGCCGAGATCCGTCAACTGCATTATAGTGGGACAAATTTGGCTGAATCCCGTGGATCTTGCGGCCGCTCAGTACTTCATTGGGCTGCTTACGACGGTGACCTACAGCGAGTAGAGTTTCTGGTGAATGAAGCTGGTGTGCCCATCAACCTTTCCGGAACAGGCGCCCGTAATCTGCCAATCATTGATGCGGTTCGTCAAGGCAACTTTGATGTTATGATGTTTCTTTTAGACCGTCACGTTCAAGCCAGGAATGGTCCTCCAGTTGAGGAACTAGTACGAGAGATAAGGAGAATTCTTGAGAATCCTGAGCGCATCCGCATGTTGGCATATGACTTTGATATGTTTAAGCACGAAAACATGCTACAGGAGGAGCCTGAAGAATTGGCTCGGCGGAACGTTGAGGGAACGCTTATGTTACTCCGACTCATGGCTGCAGAGAAGACATTAGCATAATGTCAATATCCAGCTCCTGAAATAATGTCCTTGATAACAGGCATGACATGAAAATCGGTATTCAGAGTCAGAGGCAAGTCGTTGTAGTTTAGTTGTAGTAAGTAATGTAAAAATGAAGTCTATAGTCGCATGCAGTAGTACACATTACATCATATCATGCTTCTCAGTAGGTATCAACAAACACGAATACGCGAGCACCGACGCTGCACACATCTCTGTTCTTCAGAGGGAAATGCCCCGTTCTTGCAACAATCCTCTGCCCATTGACGGTAATAATATCATCATCGTTGCAAGCAGCAAGCCTAAAGTTGCTTTCATTGGACGGCATGTACATGATTTCAGCTGCCTTTGGACTACATGAACGCTTCGGGCCATTCACGTCGCAATCTACATCGCAAACAGTCATCCCCATTGTGCTCTCCACGTTTGTATTCAATCTGTTCAAGACATGCACTGATGAATATTTCGCTTCAGACTCATCTGAAGCCCGACCTAATATACACGAAGAGGATAAAATCATGGTTCTGAAACATACATTAATTCCAGAGATTCCAAATTCACCATAAAGCTCTGTAGAGCTAACAGATAGGTAATTTCTGATAGCCATATTTTGACAAGAAGTTATGAAGTCCATCACCTGCCAAGAAAAATCAGTTGCCTGAAGACCGATAAGCAAAGCGCAGCGACGGGGTGCTGGCAGAGGTGCATGAGCATTCAATGGAATACATGCAGGCAACGACTGCACATATTTATCACATGATTGCATTGACTGAACGAATACGTTCGAACCATAACCAATTCGGCCAGGAATGTTGGTTTGAAGTGAGAAGTCACTTTTGTCGGCAATATCTTTTCTTGTACCCAATATGGTTGCCTTGAAACAACGGAGCAAAGGCATATCAGAAATGCAATAAAGAAATGTCTCCAGTCTTTTTCATGTACTTTGGCTCACCTTTGATGTTCCCTTCGTCCCGCTCGACAACATTTGAGCACATTCAAGCTTGAGCTTGTTCCAGTCTTTCAGTGACACAGGCGCTTTTTTCTTGTTATGTACAGATGAGTTTTCTGAAACAACAACACTACTTGTTGTTTCTGCTTTTGCTTTCTCAGTTTTCTCCTCCGATTTTTCTGTACTACTTGCCTTCTGCTTCTTTGCCGACACAGCCTTCTTCTTTCGCACAGGCTTTTGATCAGGTGAGATCTTACCCTCCGCTATGTCTTTCTTCCTCTGCTCGAATTTGGCAGCAGCCTCCTCCCCTTCCCGTTGAGCTTGCTTTGTGGCTTCTTCTCCGTATAAAATGAGGTGAGCCCATGCTGTAAAGAGAGAAAATATGAGATTGTGCTATTGAAAGAAAAGAAAATATTTTTGAACAACAGTCACTCACCATACACAGCTGCAGCATCATACTCAGAATCAAATGTGCCAAGGTAATGATTGCACCCATTAAAGGATATCTGGCTTTGCCAACGGTCATGGCCTTTCCTTTGCTGACGGCAAACTCCACGATAAGCATATACATATCGTTTTGAATTCCCGCCCGTGCGAGAAGTTTGATTTGGGTCACGAAGCAGGGGCTTGACGTGTTTTGGCAAATCCTTGATATTGATCACAGCAAGTGCTGGAACAACAGCAGCAGTATCCGTGCTCTTCTCTGGAACCTCCTTAACCTTATCATCATACTGCACGGGCACAAATATTATGAGATGGTGCATTCATCGACAAACAATTATAACAATAGATGATTGCGTCTTACCATAATTCTCGAACCATCATCCCTGTAATTCATTTCCACCTCTCTTGCTCTCCCTCTAGTTGTGATGACATCATCGTATATCTTCGCAGCTTTCTCCAATGTGTCCAGAAAAAGTGTCACTTCTTTACCCTCAACATGCTTAGTAAGTGCAGTACCGCCAATCTTGATAAAATATTTCCCATTTTTCAGCCAAACACCTCTGTATCCCAAAACGCGAGTGGATCCGTCATCATCCTTGTCAGGGATCACTGCTGCAGCAAGATTCTTGGCAATCTTCTTCTTCGGGCCTCTAGATTTCGGTGCTTTTCCGACTGAGGGTACAGCACCTCCAAACTCTTTCACCTTTTCTTCCGCTCCACAGTTGCGTTCATGGTGAGATCTAGCTTGACTCGTTCCACAGTCTTCGCTACAGCTCCTACAAACCCATGTACCCGGAGGTGCGTGGTATGCTATAATATGTTGCCTCAATCCCTGTTCACTATTGAACGACCGACCGCATTGAACTGCTGCGCGATATGCACCAAGCCCAACAACGCCGCCGTTTTGGCCCGACCTGAAAAAAGCAAATAGTTGGTAAGCTTAAGCGCGATTAAGTGTCATGCGAGAAATTGAATGACGAAAAACTTACATTGTCAGACTTGATGCAGTGGCAACCTCCTCGCACACAAACCCCAGTGCATTTGACTTCTTCACAGTGGTAATGATTGAATCTAATGCGATTTTACCGAACGACTTCCGCATAGGCGATAAAGGGCGAAACCATGCCGCAGCAAACTTGCGTGATTGTACTATCTTTTGGCGTTTCACCCACTCATCCAGCTCATTATCTTCATGTGCAACACTGCTCGGTTGTTCGGGCAACTCACCATTCATAGATGCAAACGACAACTTGAGCAAACCACTGAATGCACCGACCGATCGGCCACCAGAATACACAACCACCGACCTCGCAACCAATGATCGAATGTGTTCCATGCTTTTCTTGCAGTTGTATACCTTGCATCTCTCCCAATCGTCTCTAATGACGTCTGTGAATTGAGGAGTTAAAAAAGACAAGAGACCTGGCACGGGGGCTTTGTAGACTTGCCCTCGATACTTGGCATGCATTGCGGATGCAACAAGGATACGATGTCTTGCTGATAGACCTATCTGCACCCTGTTTTCGTCCCTTGAATCACTATCCCTCTTACTTGAGCCCGTTTTGTTCTTCTTTTCCGTATCACTTTCATTCTTCCGAGAGGTAAATTGACCTTGATTCGATCCAGTTTTGGACCAGATGGCCGAGTTCCATACTTTGCCTATTTCACCTTGCGGATCATAGTGAGCACATCCCAACCAACTCATTCCATCATCCATAACCACAGCCTGAAAAGGAACCTGACAAAAGTGGATGTAATCTTTCACAAAATCATCGTAGGTGGCCACCACGACATGATAAGCAGAGCTTGGAAGACCACCAAAGGACTTTGTAAAGTGCTTCCGCAAACGGCTGCGAGATGAACTATCACCACTGTATGGCAAAGCTCTCAATTGGACATCCAGAGGATTCGTTTTGAATGCGTCACTACGATTCTTCTCACCCTGTCTCCCAGACGTACGAGTTTCATCACCGCCCAGCTGATTGAACACCGACACAAAAGTGTCAAAATCTTCACCAGCCGAAGTTATAACAAGATGTGGCCCATAATTTGGAAATCCTCGCACCAACGAAGGTGAAGATTTGCCCGACAAACGAATATCATTCCAATCCACAAACTCCTTGTCACTATTTTGAGTCGTCGATGGAACTGCGGCAGGATTAGGTACAGCCAAATTCTGTAGTAAATTGGCCACACGGAATGCACGGCATGTCCATTCCCTATCATGCAATATGGCATTACCAACACCTTTGTTCAATATAGCCATCAAATGAGGCTTGGAAGTTGTAGTCCACTCCTTGTCATTTGTCATATCATACTGAGGAAGCTTTGCAGCACCGATGGATTGGATATCATCTTCTGAATATCCCCCCTCACCATCCGTCATATCAGCATCATTATCATCAGTATGTGCAAATGGATTCGAAACCACCAATGGCATGGGCAAATTCCCAAGAGTACTACCATTCGTATCGGTATGATATCGACCAGAAAGGGCATCATACCCCATCCCAACCCTAGCAAGAGAAGAGTCCATTAGGAACTCTCTCTTCCGATCACTTGAGCGAGCTGCACCATTGGCTTGTTCGATGGCACGTTTGGCATAGAAGTTTGCCTGATCGAGGATTTTGACCATGTTGAAATCACTTTTCTTTGCTGCTTTGATCTTGGTAATTTTGGACGTGGTGGTGACGTTGGTACTGCCAGCTGTGGAGGAGGGTGTCGTCGTCGCATCAGTCGTGTTTTGAGGTATGTTCCTGGGGTCAATACTACTCGCTTCCATATCATTCTCACCACTAGCCTCATGGTTGGGAGTAGTCTCATCAAACACCAATGAGGCAGTAGCACACAAGATGGCACGTGTGGTACTAATGCTAAATTGCTTTGTACCATTGACACCTGAAGAAGATGATGACGAGTTTGCTCCTCCTCCTCCCCCTGATGCTTTGGAGGGAGACCCAGTCTTACTTCTCTTGGATGTGGATGAAGGCGAACGTTTTGGAGTGGATGTCGTCTTGGATGGGGTGGTGGTGGATTTTGTCCCAGCCTCCTTTTTATTATCGGAGGAGGGTGATTTTGTAGATTTCGACTTGGCACCATCCGCACCTGCAGACGACAACGACGTCGATTGCTGTTGCTGCTGCGGAGTACCACTCACTTTGGCCTTCTTCTTTACCGGAGTCTTGACATCCGCTACTGTCATATCAATAGCCTTACCACTGCTGCTGATGTCTTTGTCCTTGGTGTTACTACCGGTACCACCGTCAGATTGTTGTTCACGAGCACGTTTCTTCTGAATCGCAAGAGCAGCGGCAGTAGCAGCAGCATCCGCAGTACTAACCTTAGTAGCCTTCTTCACTTTGGATGAGGATGACTTTGGTGGTGCCGTTGGTACCGGAGAAGAAGAAGAAGAAGAAGAGTTGGATGATTTTTTGGTAGCATCACTGGTAGTAGTAGTAGTGGTATCGACGACAACTGGGGTATGAAACCATGGAATCGTATTATTCTTCTTCAAAAATGATGGGACGGACTTTCCACTAGCCTCCGAGAGACTTTTCATACGTGACGTTCGTATCGATTCAAATGCTTGTAGTAGGGGTGGTTCGTAATGCTTTTTTGCATTGGCTGCTACGTTGGTACTTTCATCAACTGCTGCAATAACTTTCCCACTGCCCTCCTCTCCCTCCTCCTCCTCCTCCATTTTCATCTTGTCCAAAGCAGCACGTTGATTCCCCCTCACAATCGAATACGCCGCAGCATTAAACGCCGCATGAACATGATGGATATTAATTTCTCCTCGTTGCTGACATCTTAAATTGTAATAGTCATACTCCGTGGTGGCGTTGCTGCTATTGTTATTCTTTTTGCGGGCAATGAATTCAATTAGGTCAGTTGGACTTGGCAACATTGGTTTCAATATTTCTTCTCCAATATCCTTGAATTGATGTGGTTGTAATAACAGTGGAGTAGGTTGTTGCTTATTGCTATTTTGAACAACAATACCATCAGCACTATTGGCAGGACCACCACTACTGCTATTATTGCTGCCACTACCACTCTTTTCCAACCTCCTCCACCGTTCCGACACAGCCGTCACCCCACTCTCACTCCTGACATTTCCATCTCTCCCCACAATCGAATGAATGGGATCCCGTACCCGCCACGCCCCACTGGACACTTCGTCAATGGCCATGTCATCTTTGAAGTATTGATCGTTGTAGTTGGGTGCATTGTCGACTAGGGCGGCGTATCGTGATTTGGCGTCGGTTTTGGATGCGGGCCAGTCGATTTCATCGGAGATTAGGCCGGTGCGGTGGAGGAGGTAGGTGGAGAGGGCAGCGTCGTGATGGTTGTTGATGCTGTTGTCGGCGGCGGCGGTGGTGGTAGCATTCATGCTGTTCTCTGTCATGGTGTCGATTTATTGTATATATGTAAGGCGTTCTTCACTCTCTGCTTTCACATCATAGGTCAGCGCAGCTGTCAATATTATATCTGTAGGTGAAAGATCTCGTCATGATGGTGGTCATCAATTTGTTTAAACGAGACGTATAGTGGATTGGCAAAGCAAAATCCTGCAAAATCGACTTGTGTGTCATAACAGACATAAAGGATTCCACTATAGCTCTCGGTAAACTTCATCGTCAAGCTAAAGCTCAAAATTCACATCACATAAAAAAATTGCCTTCTATATCGACGTCGAAACACTACACCAACACCATGGCGTCCACATCATCCACCGCCCCCAACCACAACAACAACAACAACAGCGGGGGGCAAAGCTCCGAAGAAGCCGCCGAACTAATGGCCACAATGCGCGCGGAACACGTCCCCATGAAATCATGGTACAACAATCCTCTCCACGCGTCCAACTTATCGACATTGCAT
>JALLBC010000240.1:0-15573 GCA_036939775.1 Skeletonema grethae | reverse complement strand
ATTAATTCCTACGCTGAATTTTGCGACCGAGGCTTTTTTGGCTCTTTTCAGCCGAGAGAGTTTTGCTGTTGGTGGCTGCGCGGTACATCTACAAACAAGTGACCAGGTGCTTTATCATTGTGGTAAACAATTCCACCATGGCTGATCAGGAGCAGCAGCTGCGGGAAAAGATTGCTTCACAAAAGGCTGCACTTGCTGAACTTCCCTCACTGAAAAGTATAGTTGATCGAACGGGTATAGAGCAGTAGCATGCATTAATCAAAGCGTAAGAACATGAAGACTGAAGATCGCAATAGCACAGAAAGAATCGACGTAGATGCCCCTGCAGCTACAAAAAAACGAAGGAGCAAAAAACGAAAACTCGATAATGCTGACTATGACGTCAATGATGCAAAGTGCACTGCCTCTACTCCCTCATCCTCGCTTCTGAACAATCATCCACATTCACAACTGCCCTCCTTTCTATCAGAGGCATTTTCAGACCTGTATGCTCAAGACGGCTTGGTGGTCTTGGGTCGAGGGCTCGGCTGGCTGAGTCTATTGGCCGCATTTGTCAGATATTACGGTGATCCAGAATGTAATGGAGTTGATGATACTGACGACGAGGAGGACGATGCTATGGCAGAAGCTGCTGCCAATGCAAAAACATCATTACCTCCACCTAAATATTCAGGAGATGATATCAATGAATGCAAAACACAAAAAGCTCCAACTAAGAAACCACCACTCATATTTGTTCTCAATCTACGCGACAATGAGCGGCAAGTTCTCTTTTCGACATTGACATCTTGGGGATGCCCCCCGGATCAATTGCCCACACTAATCACCAATGAGGCAGGACAAAATGAAGAACGTGCAGTAAAGTATGCTCGTGGGGGTGTATTCGTCATTACCAGTCGGATATTGATTGTAGATTTGTTGAATGGGACTGCAAATGCCAAGGCTATTGATGGAATGTTGGTAGCTCATGCAGAGAATGTGGATGAGACTTCGACTGAAGCGTTTATTTTGAGGATATTTCGAAGTCAAAAGTACTTTATGGAGAATACAAGTGGAGTTAGCAGCAACCAAAACAAGCATGGATTCATCAAGGCATTTACTGACAACGCGAATCAACTCGTTGCAGGATTTGCAAAGACTGAAAAGATTTTGAAAGCACTGCAGGTGCCAAATATATACTTGTATCCACGATTTCATTCTGCAGTGGCTGAAGAATTGGAAGTGAATCCACCATTGGTCGAGGAGCTGCATCAAACTCTCACACCAAAAATGAAAGATATACAGGATCACTTGAAGATGGCTGTGAGAGCTGTCATGAGAGAGCTGAAGGCTAAGAGCCCAATGGTGGATTTCTCTGTGTTTCTTAGTGGAAGTGATGGCAGTAAGAAACGAAAGAAGACTGACTATACAAACGTTGGCAAAATGGGCAAGAAGACCGAGGATGATTCAAAAACTGATTTTGCCATCAGTCTGGAACAGTGTATAACCACCAATTTCGATCGGGTCATCTCACGACAACTAGACGGGGACTGGCATCGTCTCAGCTTCAAGGTAAAACAGCTCGTCAAAGACTTAGGAAAATTGCGACAGCTATTCCACCATTTGATTCACTACGACTCGATAGATTTCTTGAATTTTCTTCAAGGGATCAAGTCAATGAATGCGGTGAGCATGGAACCATCTCTTTGGATTGGTGAATACAGTGGAGAAAACGTGTTTCGTATTGCAAAGGAGAGAGTGTATCGCGTGTCGCAGAAGGGGAAACTGATTACATTGTTAGAAGAGAATATGAAGGAGTCTTTGCTGCAACAAGTACTGACTGAAATAGAAAATCGTCGGGAAAAGAAACTAGGAGATGCCAAAGAAGCTAAAGATGGGTCGGCAAAGGCTACAATGTCGAATAATGTTTTACTCATGGTTAAAGACGAACGAGCTCTCAAGTCAGTTCGTGATTACTTAGTAGAGGGCGGTAAGCGATCAATGGCGACCAAATGGCTGAGGTTCCTAGAAAGAACAAATGAAAAGACCAGATCACTTCTCAACTCCATGGAAGGAGGCCTCAAGTCGTTGTCTGGAGAACAACGTTTGTTATACGAGGAGGAACCTGTCGTCCGTAACACTATCTTTCCAAGGGACGGTGACTCGTCGCGTGCTCATCTGCAAGAAGTTGACTTTGGTATTCGAGATAAAAATTTGGCTGCTTCGCGAAGGAAACGCAGGAAAATTGCGGAGGAGAAATCTCGGGGCCGTACTAATGCTGATTTGTATGAGGACCAGGCATTGTTTGAAGAGAAGATAGAAGCATCAAAATTGCCAGATGCGCATCCGCAGACATACAACAATGATTCGGACGATTCTTCAGCAATGAGCTGCTCGTCAGAAGACGAGGACGAGCGTTTGTTCAAGGTTGACCCGATCGAAGGTATGAGTCTGTTCATCCGGGCTTTCTCACAGATAGAAGAGGGTGAAGCGGCATTATTGCTTCAGGATATACAACCAGACACCGTGATCATGTACGACTCGGATGCTAGTTTTATCAGAACAATGGAAATATATGCAAATACAATGGCGTCAACCTTCGAGGATGAGAAGAAGCGTTTACAGGTGTTCTTCCTCTTGTATGAGTCTTGCGCTGAAGAAATTGGCTTCACAAAGATGCTTGAGAGAGAAACTGATGCATTCAATCGTTTGATCGACTATAAGAAGAGAATGCCGTCGTTAGTGTCAACTTTCAATACGTTTTCTACACAAGAGATGCAACAATCTCATGGCGGGGTTGGGGGGTCGTATGCCGGCGGAACTCTCCCCTTGTCGATGGATACTCGCACTGGACGAGGAAAGCAGAGCGCGTCAAAGGAGAGAAGGGATATTGCTGTAGATGTACGCGAATTCAGAGCTAAGTTACCATCTGTGCTGCACCAAGGTGGAATGAGGATTGCTCCTGCCACACTAGTTGTAGGTGATTACATTTTGAGTGACGTGCATTGTGTAGAGAGGAAGAGTATAAGTGATTTCTATCAGAGTATGGACAACTCCAGCCGTCTCAAAGAACAAGCCGAAAAGATGGCGAAGTATTACAAGATACCAATCTTATTGTTAGAGTTTGACCCTGACAAAACTTTTCAGTTACAAAATGCAAGTGACCTTGGTGGCGAAATCAGAAAGAATAGCATCACAAGCAAGCTTTGCATTTTGGTCACGGCATTTCCAATGCTGCGCATCTTATGGTCTCGCTCGCCTCATGAAACGTTGAAAGTATTCAAGAAGTTGAAACGCAATCACCAAGAAGTAGATGTCGACAAAGCCATTGAAATTGGCACGAATGATGCAATGGACGAACTTCTGGGGGGTGGTCCTGGAGGCTGTTACAATGAAGATGATGACGAAGGTGATGGAGCAAATGAAGCTGCGGTGCAAATGTTACTCCGGCTACCTGGAGTGACAAATCAAAATGCACGGAACATCATGAAAGAATGTGACTCGATTGCAGAGTTGGCTGAAATGTCCAGAGAAAAGTTGAAACAGCTTGCAGGGCAAAAGGCTGGGCAAAAGCTCTTCACCTTCTTCCGGCAGCCTTTTTCGGGATAGACATAATAATACATACATTTATTAGTATTACTTTACATCAAAGTCTTCTTTATGCATGTTTGATCTTTTCGGGCGAAGGTGGCTGTCGAAGGAGAAGACAAGTAACGACCACCGCAAAACCTGCCCAATGAATAAATGACGACATGAGCCACCTTTCGGGAGTTGGATCACCAATCATAGCTGCATCGTCATCATCATCCGCGATTACTTTGAACAGATATGTTCGATAGAAAGGCACCGTTACAGAGAGTGCATTTGAGAGAACATCTAGTGCCGCTAATACAGATCCTAATGAGTCCTTGTGAGCCTCAAGTGTTGTTAGAGATCGAAGAGACACGCCAATCATTCCCACTGACGCTGCAATTAGCGGGCAGACAAACAAGGCAAATACATTGAATGATGCAAAAACTTCGCACAATGTCGCCAGCGCCACAACAATCGCACCAATACAGGCTGCCCGTCTTTCTCCGCCTGATGCAGATAACAGATACCGAAGGAAAAATGTTTGTATGACAAAGCCAAGACATTGCTGATACGACTTTATGTACCCTCTGAAGTGAGGCTCGATACCATACTTTTCTTCATAAAAGCTTGCCATGTTGGCATAGCTTGTGGTCCTTGTTACCCAACCAAAGAGCAGCGAGGATGTAACCACCGACGCAAGCTTGGGAGATACAAAGCACGCTTTGAGATTCTCGAGAAAAGATGAATACTTGCCCATCCTACTACTACTAGAGTGCTTCTTTTTGGTGTTTGTATGTTTATCCAAGGAGTCATTATCTCTTGGGAGCAACACGGCAGCCAACATGGAATTGAAAAGAAACAAACAGCTGGCAACTATGCATGGACTTGATGGACTAACATGTTTGTAGAGTAGTGCTCCCAAGCTGGGCCCTATGATCCAAGACACTGTCGTGGAAGCTTGAAGTCGACCCAAGTATATCCCTCTATCATGCTCGGCTGTATAGCTTGTCAAAAGGCCTGTAGAAACTGTCATGGTTTGTTTCACGAGGCCGACCAAGACCCTGCTGAAGATAATCGATTTTAATCCACCAACAACAATCAGAGCATACGAGACTGCACTGCCCAAGAATGATAGAAAGAGTATGTTTCGACGGCTCAGAATGCCCACATCCGACAAAGCTCCTATTATCAACCCTCCGACAATTTGAGAAGATGAAAACAGTGACGAAAGCAGCTCTCTTTGTTGCGCAGACTCAACACCTGAGGTTTTGTAGTATTGATGTAATAATGGCACCACGATGGAGACGCTGAACATATCGATCATGACTAGTATGCATAGAGTTGTCGTGGGATGGATCATGGGAGATTTCTGTAGTGATCTATCATCATTTTCATTTGTAATATTTAGTGAAGCGTAATCATAGCCTGAGTCCTCCTTTTTCTCGTCCTCAATGCTGCTGGCGATGCTGTCCTTTCTTGAACTCATCATGAAGAGGGCTTTTGCTCATACGTTCAATAGGCCCGTCGTCACATTCCACATATTGCATGTGCACGTCCTCTACAACGCGATAACGAATGAAGTCAAAGCCAAGAGCCAAGTCAAAGAACTAGACTTTTCCTTGCCTCCTACAATGTTTAGTCCAAGTGCTATTACACATAAAAACGTTATTTGAAGCTCCTCCACGTGGCACTGAGTCGAATGACTCACGACTAGCGCAGTATCCCAGCATAAAAAACACCTTGACCATGATGCAACATTATATCCTTACCATTCTAGTTGCAACAGCCGCTGCTAGTTACTGCAGCGCCTACAACATTAATATCAATAATATCAGACCGCTCTTGAAGAATTATCGTCATAATCGCCCATCGACGCTATCAAAATTAACCACGAATCATGAAGCATCATCACTCACAAAAGAATCACCTACCACCCGGACTGATTTCCTTCGAAACATGTTTGCCGCCTCAGCTGCCCTTCCAATACTAGCATTATCATCGCCTAGACCATCCAATGCGGCGCCTCCATTTGCAATAATGGCAGAAGAATTGGGTTATTTTCCAGTCAAGGATGAAGCATCTGGCGAAACTGTCATGGTTCCTGCGAAAGCCAAGAGATCCAGTTCAGATCAAGCAGTGGAACTTGCGAAATATTTACAATCTACAAAGGCAGTGATGTTCGGCGCATTTTGGTGTCCGCATTGTCAAAGACAGAGTAAGTGATCGTTGCATTCTATGGCTTGTGTCATGATGTGTACATAATGAATTTCTTCGCTCAAACATTCTCTCAATAATACTCTTCGTTCCAGAGGAGTTATTTGGCAAGGAGGCATGGAAATATGTGACCTACGTTGAGTGCAGTCCCAAGGGCTACAAATCACAATATGCAACGTGCTTGAGCAATGGAATAGATGGTTATCCTTCTTGGAAGTTTGGTAATGGAAAGGTACAGTCGGGAGAAATGGAATTGGTAGATATTGCAAAAACAAGTGGATTTAGTAAAAAGTTTTCATTTGATGGTAGCTTAGAGGTGGGCCAGGTGCCGTCACTTGGAGGAGGTGGATGCAAATAAAAGGGGGAAGAATCACAACTTACAACTCGAGTCAAAGTTTAGATTTAACTGAGTCTCTCCTCTTCCATTCTGGTAAAAGAAACTCCTGAACGATCTGCTCCTGTTCCTCCAGATCTCCATTTAATATATTCATCAATAGTCATGTTATCTTCATTTTCCAACGAGTGGTCATTTGACTGAGATAGTGTTGTGGCAACATTGGGATTTGGATCAGCAAAGTAAGCTATTGATCTCCTCTCCACGCTCACAGCTTTTAACAGATCATTTGTTGATGTCGTACTACCGATTGATGCTGGGCCTGCAACCCTATGCAACGTCGCTTTTAGATCTTGCCTTGTCCACTCGCTGAGGATGCTACCGATGTTAACTATCAAGGCTCCTTCGACGTATGGAACTTGTCTCCATTCGCCATCCACAAATGCTTCTAGTCCTCCGACTCCATCTGTAAGTAACAGAGTTAATGTCCCGTAATCGGAATGCTCTTTACACCTATTGGCTGTATTAACATCACCTTTTTGATAATTCAAAAGTCGAATGGTATCATTGTTTTCATCGTGCAGTCGAGAGAAAAAGTCTGTATCATCCATGCCAATCCCTGATGCAATCGATTGTAGTAGAATATCTCTAATCTTGCGCAGAGATCTGTAATATTCTCTCAATGTATCTTCTAACTCATCTCCTAAATCATCAAATGACAACATCATGTATTGTTTTGGGTCAGAGGGATGTGTCACTGTCTTGGATGACGATTCAAGGATTCTTGCAGATGCCGCCAACGCATTTTGTTGTAGTTCTAATGGCAAGAGCGACGATGTCACTACCAGAAAACCACTTTCACGCAGTGCTGGGACAACCTGATCGCATTGATTATCATCTAAATTGACGAGTGGAAAGTAATCTTTCTTGGCAGGTATGGCACCTTTGGCAAGAGCAATAGGAACGAGCGAGCAAACATGATAAGATGAGTGTTTGGGTGTGTGGTCTAAGCATGGCGTCACTTTTCAACTTATAAGCCTTTACCTTCACCAATCTGCATGCCTAACGCAAGAGAATACAGGGCAGCAAACACTTTCATCCCTTCTTTCTGTTGCATGTCATGAAGCGCACCAAGCATACCAACCCTTGGAATCATGAGCTTCTCCAAGCCTCGATCCTTTTCACACCCTTCTAATCCGTCGTGCAAGTTTTGATTTTCGTAATTCTTTAGGTTTGCCTCATTTGTCATGTCCACTTCCAATCTGACCATGCAAGCACTCTCATTAGTAAGACCAGGACTAAGATACGATGCAGGAGACACGTCAATAACTTTCCCCATATAACCAGTCTCTTCATAGAATTCACGAACTGCTGCCTTAGCTGGTTCCTCTCCAGCATCAATTAAGCCTGCTGGAAGTTCAATTGTATACGCGTCAACCGGTGGGCGATATTGTTTGACACATACAATTTCATCACGTGAAATATCTTTCGCATCGTGTCGAAGAATCGCAAGAATTACAACGGCATCGATGCTATCTTCGGACTGCTTCGTTGTACGGACGGCACGATCCCATTTGCGTAGGGAGCTGCCACTTCCGTCGGTAGAATTCTCGTCGGCTACGTGGTAGGAAAGTGTCTCGAGACGCATCCACCGTGTGCTCCCGACGGTTTCTGTTGTATCGAAATCTACGCGGGGTAATTTGGCTGAATCTGACATGGCTAGTCTTGTAGTATGGCCAGCAAGGTTGTTAGGAGGACAAAGATGACGTGATAGTCGGGATGATGGCTTGCAATATCCAAATGCCAGCAGTGGGTGAAGGCGCATTTGATGCTTAACAGTTAACAGTTTTAATGGCACAAAGCATACGCAAATAAAAATCTCAAAATACCTGTAGTATCTCTAGTCACGAATACTTCAACTGAAACTTCTTTATGAGAGCATGGTACAATAATACTTTTAACTTGAGTCACGAATTGAAAAGGATGAAAATAATAATTTAACTCAAGCTTAGAATTTTACTGTACCCTAAGAACATTCAAAACATCATCATCTTTTATCATGTGATGCGGATATGCTAATGATGTTCCCTTGCTTGGCCTCAAGATAAGTATTCACTTCTCTTATTGCTCTGACGGAAATCTCTGGAGCTCTAGCCGTTGTCGTTGTCATCAAGTACTATTAGGGTTAGGGTCTCATCCAACGAAGAGGCATAGACCAGACGGAGCGAAAGGCAGGAAGTGTGACGCTCTTTGTCGATGCATGACCATTGTTGGTCATTCCCACCATGGCTGATCAGGAGCAGCAGCTGCGGGAAAAGATTGCTTCACAAAAGGCTGCACTTGCTGAACTTCCCTCACTGAAAAGTATAGTTGATCGAACGGGTATCACGTCGTTAGAGACCAAGGCAAGGGCACAACAAATCAAAGAGCTGTCGGACAATGAAGAGCAGCTCGAGCTACTACTCGAATCAGGCGGGTGGCGGCTGTTATCAGTCTTCAAGACGAGCTGCATCCTCCTGAAAATCCAGAAGATTGCCCCATATGTCTTGAAACTATCAAACACGACGTGAATGTCATTACAAGAGTGCGATTCTATTGCTGCGGCGGTTGGATATGTCATAAGTGCGGCAATGAGCGCAATGCCAACTTTGAGAGAGAAGGGTTTGATAAGATGTTCTCTGGCAAATGTCCACTTTGTCGGGAGAAATTTTACACCCAACAGGAAGCCGGACCCTTGCTGTTAAAGCATTCAAACAAGGGTAAGGCGTGGGCGCAGTTTCTGATTGGGACAACGTGCATGGATACAACATTTGCGAAACAGTACGGCCTTTCCGGNGGCGTGGGCGCAGTTTCTGATTGGGACAACGTGCATGGATACAACATTTGCGAAACAGTACGGCCTTTCCGGCCTTTCTTCCAAGGAGTGTCGGAAATTGATCAAACAAGCTGCGGATCAAGGTGATCCTGATGCGTTGTTCTTCATGTGGAAGCACGGCGATGAAGAAAAGAAAAACATGCAATATTTGAGAAAGGCTGCAGATCTTGGACTCCCAGAAGCACAACACGATCTGGCTTGTTGTTTTTACAACATGAGCGATGAGAAAGAGAAGTTCCTTCATTAAGTCACACTCGCAGCAAGTCAGGGTTATTCTAAAGCGTGCGATGGATTGGGATGTATGTTTCTACATGCTCATTGCGGTCTGACGCACTCATACAGTCTTGCGAAACATTACGCTGGCAAGAGCGTAGACTGCGATTTATCATTCTACAACTTGTCAATTTCATCGTATGACCCAGAAGTGGAGCGTTATGAAGGGATCATGGACATTCCTGGGCATAGTCCCATCCCAACATTTTTATTCTGGGGGCGCAGAGCGTTGGAGGGAGGTCATGTCATGCCAGTGGCAATGGAAGATTATTTGACCAAACTTATTCCAAAGGTAGAGGAGCAGGCAAAGAGTCGCTGCGCAAACTGCAGGAAGGAGGCAGGATTCTCTTCATTCAAGCGATGTGTGAGGTGTTTAGGAGCTTGGTACTGTGGAAAGGCATGCCAAGTCCAACACTGGAAGGCTGGACACAAGATTGACTGTGTCAAGAGGTAATGGCAATGTTTTTATTCAAGTATGGACGCAAGATTGATTTTGGATATGTCGCCAACGAGTGGCATGTGCATACCCGTTTGTTTGATCCTACGTGCGTAGAAAGATGCTAATGCTAAGCTCAATAATTTTCTTAGGAGGATGCAATGTTGTAACTCATTATCACACTACTTAATTTATCACTTAACCACATCATAACAATCACAGTCAGAAGAGACCTTTATCAATGCAACAGAATTGCATGCGACTTACGCAGCAACTGCATTCTTCGCCTTCGCTGCCCTTTCTTCGAGAACGCGCTTGTAATCATGTGGGAAGACCTTGACAAAATTCTTGTACTCAGATTCCCAGTTCTCCAACATTCTCTGTCCTACAGGAGATCCAGTAACTTCCACGTGCTCTTGGATGAACCCAAAAACCTTCTCCTTTTCTTCAATGCTGTCTATTTCCTCAAGGCCGACAAGACCCATGTTGCAACGCTCGGGGAATTTGTTTTCGGGGTCGTACACGTAAGCAATTCCACCACTCATTCCTGCACCAAAGTTTCTTCCAGTTTCGCCCAAGACGACAAGGTCTCCGCCCGTCATGTACTCAGCACAATGATCACCAGTACCTTCTACCACGGCCAACGCTCCAGAGTTTCTCACGCAGAAACGTTCGCCTGCCTTCCCGCGGAAGAATGCTTTGCCTGATGTTGCTCCGTAGAGGCACACATTTCCAACAACGACGTTGTCCTCGCAGACGAAGCCGTCGTCAATAACTTCTTGTGATGGGAAGACAGCAATTTTTCCTCCGGAAAGTCCCTTGCCAGCATAATCATTTGCATCTCCCTCAACAGTCATAGTGACACCCTTCGCAAGAGTGAAAGCAAATGATTGACCTGCATGTCCCTTCAAATTAATTTTGATAGTATCGTCTGGTAGTCCCTCTTTTCCATAACGCTTTGAGATTTCATACGAGAGCATAGTACCGCACGTACGATTAAGGTTGTTAATCTCTTCATCAAATTCAACGGGAGTTCCATTTTCCAACGCATCTTTAGATTTCTCGATCAACACATTATCCTTGGCCAAATCAAGACCATGGTACTGAGTAGTCAAGTTGCGGGTGCCAGCAGAGGGGTTCAGTTCCGAAGCTGGAGTGAGAAGTGGAGATAGGTCTAATCCACGACTCTTGTAATGAAGTCCACGCCTGTTAACTTCCAAATGTTGAGTTTGACCAATCATTTCTTCCATAGTTCGGTATCCCATTTTGGCCATGATCTCGCGAATTTCTTCGGCCATCAAGAAGAAGTAGTTCATCACGTGCTCTGGTTGGCCTGCAAACTTCTTCCTCAATTCTTCATCTTGAGTGGCAATTCCGACAGGACATGTATTCAAGTGACACTTTCGCATCATGATACATCCCATCGCAATCAGAGGCCCAGTAGCAAAGCCAAATTCTTCTGCACCCAAAAGACACGCAATGACGACATCACGACCAGTCTTGAGCTGACCGTCGGTTTGGAGTTTGACTCTGTCACGCAGTCCGTTGAGAACGAGGGTCTGCTGTGTTTCTGCAAGGCCGAGTTCCCAAGGAAGTCCAGCGCCTTTCAGTCCAGTCCATGCGGCAGCACCGGTTCCTCCGTCATGACCACTGATAGTGATATGATCAGCAACAGCCTTGGCAACTCCAGCAGCTACAACTCCCACACCGACCTCGGAAACCAATTTCACGGAAACTTCTCCAGTTGGCTGGGCATTCTTCAAATCATGGATAAGCTGCGCCAGATCCTCGATAGAGTAAATATCATGATGGGGTGGAGGTGAGATAAGACCAACTCCAGGTGTTGTGTGACGATTTTCTGCAATATATTCAGAAACTTTGAAACCGGGAAGCTCTCCTCCTTCTCCAGGCTTAGCGCCTTGAGCCATTTTGATTTGGATTTGGTCACTGTTGGCCAAATAATGTGACGTCACACCAAATCTTCCAGATGCAACCTGTTTGATAGCGGACCTGCGATCGTCAAGGAAACGCTTCGGATCTTCACCTCCTTCTCCTGTATTTGATCTGCCTCCAATAGCATTCATTGCCTTTGCCAAAGTCTCGTGTGCCTCCTGACTAATTGATCCAAGAGACATTGCACCTGTAGCAAATCTCTTGACGATTTCTTTCGCGGGCTCAACCTCGTCTAATGGCACAGCACGTGAGGGATCAAACTTAAATTTCAATTGACCTCTAAGGGTGACCTTCATATTCTGCTCATTAGTGAGGCGTGCAAACTCCTTGTAAGCTTCACGAGAGTTAGTTCGTGCTGCGACCTGTTACAAAGAATAGGGAACGAGGGACAAGATTAGTACACAGCAACACACAGTAATGGTAAGTGAATAGCAGACACAAATAAGCTTACCTGCAAATTGGCCATTCCTCCAGGAGTGTTCAAGTGAGCTTCTCCACCATCGCGGTAGTGCAACTGTCCATCATTCTGTACTAGGATAGTCTCAATGTTTTGGTTGTCCGGGTAACCATCCTGATGGAGACGTTCCAAATCGCGGTAAAGGGCCTCAAAGTCAGTACCTTGAATACGAGTTGTTGTGCCTGTGAAGCATCGATACACAATTTCGTCAGCTAGACCAACTGCCTCAAATACTTGCGCACCCTTGTAACTCTGAAGTGTCGAAATACCCATCTTACTCATGACCTTGAGAAGACCCTTTCCTACTGCCTTCCTATAATTGGTCATAATTTCGTCATCAGAGTACTCGTTTTTAGACTTGGCTTCTACCAATCCATCATTGTTCATTTTGCAGAGAGCTTCGTATGCCATGTATGGACAGACACCATCGCATCCATATCCGAAAATTGTAGCATAGTCATGAACTTCTTTGCAGTCCCCAGCTTCAGCGAAAATGGCAGCCTTTGGTCTTTGCTTCGTCTTCAACAAATGTTGATGGACAGCACCAACAGCAATCAATGATGGGAGGGCCATACGATCTGGTCCCACTAAGCGATCTGACAAAATCACTGCCTGTGATCCACTCTCACCAATACCTCCTTGGATTGCGTCGGCAGCCTCGTCACAAATCCTTTCGAGAGCCTGAAGCATGCCATCAGGACCAGAACCTGCAGGGAAAGTACAATCAATCACATGTGATGCAAATGCCTTCTTTCCGTCCTTATCAACATACACCTTACTCTTCAATGTCTCCATCTCATCAAGAGTCAACACAGGATGACGAACATTCAACCGCTTGCAATGCTCTTTGGCAGGGTCGGCCAACAGATTACCCTCTGGACCGACGGGACAAACGAGACTCATAACAATCTCTTCTCGAATAGGATCAATTGGGGGATTGGTCACCTGTGCGAAGAGTTGTTTGAAGTATTCATTCACCTGACGAGGTTTCTCCGAAAGGACAGCGAGGGCGGCATCATTACCCATACTTCCTAGAGCTTCTTTTCCACCGATACCCATTGGTAAGAGAAGCATCTCGAGTTTTTCTCCAGTAAAGCCAAACGTATTGAGCTTGCGATTCGTCTGAGAGTAGTTGAAGGGCGCACGAGAAATTGCCGCGTCATCTGTCCACTTCTCCAAATCAATCATTGTTTCTTCAACCCAGTCACCGTAGGGGTTCATAGCAGCAACTTGCTCCTTGATTTCATCATCGGGAACAATACGTTCAGTGTTAAAGTCCACCAAGAACATCTTTCCAGGTTCAAGACGATGCTTGATCTTGACTTCAGAGTCCTTCAGTTCAGGAATGACACCAATTTCCGAGGAAAGGACAACGTGATCATCTTTAGTAACATAGTATCGCGATGGACGAAGACCGTTCCTATCTAATGTGGCACCAATGTAACGCCCATCAGTAAAGGCAACCATGGCTGGACCATCCCATGGCTCCATCAAACAAGAATTGTACTCGTAAAAAGATTTCTTCGTCTCAGACAAGTTCGGATTGTCCTGCCACGCTTCCGGAATCATCATCATGACTGCTTCTGGCAAACTTCTCTCAGAGGCCTTGGCCATTAACTCCAACACACTATCAAAGTTACCTGAATCACTCATATTGTCAGATGTGGCAGGCAAAAGCTGATGTGTATCATTTCCGAAGTAATCGGAGGCCATGAGTCCACCGCGGCTGAACATCCAGTTCTTGTTTCCACGTAGAGTATTGATCTCACCATTGTGGCACATCATTCGGATGGGTTGGGCACGCTCCCAAGAAGGGAATGTGTTGGTTGAGAAACGAGAGTGGACGAGGGATAGATGGGTAATGAAAGATGGGTCCTTAATGTCAAGGTAGTACTGGGAGACTTGCTCTGGGGTAAGTTGTCCCTTGTATGTAATAGTTTGAGAAGAAAGTGAGTTGATATAAAATCCACTCTCTGGTCCAAGCATGGCCGCAGCCTCTTCCTCAGCCATCTTGCGAACACGGAACAATTCACGCTCAAAATCACGAGCGGAGTATTTCGAATTATTTGCAACGAAGAATTGCTCAGTATCTGGCTCAGAGTCAAGTGGGTCCTGTCCAAGCATGGAGTTATCCACTGGTACCGGACGCCATCCCAATACTTCCAATCCACGTTGCTTTGTTAAACGTTCTAGTACGGCCTTGCAATCTTTTAGAACATCCGGATTTTCGGGGGGAAAGAAGACATTGCCTACAGCGTACTCTCCCTTGGCAGGAAGATCTATGCCGAGTGCTTCCTTGGCCTTGGCTCTCATGAAGGCGTCGGGCATACCAAATAGCATACCTGATTGGTGAATATTGATATAGAATGATTAGTTTAACATGAATGAATGAAAGTACATAGTTCAACATGATGTCACATGATGTACACATAATGATATGATATGTGTTGTCAAGATTGCAACTCACCTGCGCCATCCCCACTAGCAGGACAGCACCCAACACCACCACGATGACTCATACGAATCAACATCTCATCAGCATCTTCCACGACCTTTCGACTAGCCACAGATTTCAACGATGCAACGAGACCAACACCACAATTTTCCGTCTCACGCGACGGATCATACACAGTTTTTGGAAGGGGCTCATTTCCCTTCTTCCCCGTACGAAGATTTAGTACGCGTTCCGTGCTGTAGAATAGAGCTGGTATTTGAGAGCGGAATACGGGAGTGGCGATTGCTCCTGTTGCGGCGAGACGGGGGGCTATCCTTGTGGCGGAGCGGGAAGTGGATGCCGATGAAGAAGATATTGCCGAACGTCCAGCGATGGTTCGCGAGGAGCGCGCTCCAGATGAGAGGCGGCTGAGCATGGTGGTAGTGAATTCACACAGCAGCTGCGAGATGATTATTACTCTTTGTATTGAATGGTTATTGTGTCACCACTGCCAATCGCAGTACCATAGGGGCCTGTTGTCTCATGGAATGAAGAAAAGCACCGGCACTTCAGCGGAAGTCATGCAAATTCTTTGCTGCTGTGCATTTCTGCAAAAGATTTGCTCAGGATTTTTGGATTTTGATGGCTGGCCCGCTCCCGTCTCACATAGAAGACACGTGTCTGTCTCTTAGTGCTAAGTAAGTGCAATTGCACGCAGATAGATGAACACTTTTTACGATGAGTTAGCCCTAAATAGTATTGTATTTTCTCACAAATACGAAACTTTCGTTCATTCCCTCTCAGGCAATCCTCTTCCTCTTTCTCCTTGTGTCATCGGTCTTCTCCACAAGGTGAACAAGCGATGGAATGAAACGAACAATCTCATAAAGTTTAGCGGGCTCATACTTGTCTACATGCTCAAGCACTCGTGGAAGTAAACCCAAATCCATGAGACCCAACTCGTGTAGATTGTTGTCCTCAAGAAAGAATAGTAATACTTGATTATTTTCTGTCTCGCAACTTCGACCTTGTCACTATTCTCGTT
>JALLBC010000239.1:0-11977 GCA_036939775.1 Skeletonema grethae | reverse complement strand
TCTCAGACATTGATTTGCATGCCCAAGCTGGGGAAAACGGTGTCAAGGCAGCAAAGAGATACAATAATGATATTCAGCCTGGGCCTTGGAGTTCATGGGGTGGGCAAGTGGATGGTAGGAGTAAGTAGTAAGCATCTATCATTTGAACCATTGTTTGCTGGGTGATAAATACCTTTGTACGATAGGTTACCAGGTTTCAATGATCATCGCCACTCTCTAGAGAAAGTAGAGAAAGGGGTTTCGATAAATCCCTATGATCACTAAAGAATATTCTGATTTACTATGTATACAATAATGTCTTACTTGTCTCCCCTTAATTCCAAGCAAGATTCATTCCCAAAACTATCACATATAGCACGGTTGAAACCCCAAAAGATTTCCTACACGAAGATGAAGTCATCTTGTAACTAGTCTCCCATTCTGCGAACCAAGAAGATTGAGTAAAGTCATCACCCGGTTCATTACTTTCTTGCTGCGACGTGCTCTCTTCTGCGGGTTTGTATGATTGGTTCATGCCCCATTGGTCATTTATAGCAAAGGCAGTTTCAGTCGTCGACCCTGATCCAACATTTGAACTCTCAGTCGAACTTTCACTTGCATTTGAACTTTCACTGGCATTTGAACTTACACTAGTGGTTGAACTTTCACTAGCATTCGAACTTACACTAGTGGTTGAACTTTCGCTGGCATTCGAACTTTCACTAGAGTCAACAGTCTCGATAACAGCAGGTTGAGGTTCGGAGGCAATTACAACAGGAGCCAAGTTGCCACCAGATGGCTGGTCATTGTTGGATAAATCAATGCAACAATCTTCTGCGAGGGCATCTTTAGCAGAGATGCAAGATGCAGAGCCTTCCTCAAATTGTGAGACGGAGTCAAAAGCACCAGCACAGTGGATGACCTTCCGGTTGAAAGTGACTTCACTGTATGATGATATGACTTGATTGCTTCGGCACAAACTGCAAGGAATGCTCCCTGTGGTCACAGCGGATTGATCTGTAGTTGTGGATTCTACAGGTTGAGGTGCGGCTGCGGAATCTGCAGGTTGCTGTGCGACCGTGGGCACTACAGGTTGCTGTGCGACCGTGGGCTCGGCGGGTTGATTTGCGGTTGTGGACTCAACGGTGCTTTGTGCTACCTGGGACGATCCAGAACCCTCGTTGTTGTTGATTGTGGCCTCAACATCATTGTCGGGTTCACGAGCAAGGCAACCGGATGAAGCAAAGCATCCTTGCGAGGCTGGACAGTCATCGGCGTGGTTACAACGTGTAGCACTGTCACAATCGACTGGCCATTCGGCTCCGCAGAAGAAGGTGTTAGTCGCTTCGTATGCAGACGTTGTAACATCACTTAACGACTTTACAAGAAGGCTTGAAACGTCTGTCACAGCAGAGAACGTGCCCGGAAGATACGACTTCATGTGTCCGATGTACAAATGGCGGTACTCCCTTGTGATGAATGGCTGCGAAACAATGGTGATGAAGCTGATACTATCGTCCATCGTCTCCCACGAGATAGGTACCTTGAACTTGATGGTAGTTGTTCTGACTTCAGCTGTTCCAAATTCGACTGACAGCATTTCAATCTGAGCCTGGACAGATTTCACGCTGCTTTGAACGTAATCCCTAGATAAATTCTCTCTGTTGTAGAAATTTTGCAGATACACAGAGGTAAAAGTTTCCCAATCCTTGAGATGTTCTGCAACAACAAGGTTGGTGCCGTGAATAACCATCTCTCCGTAAACACCAGCCATAGCATGTTGAGTATAGCTGTCAGAATTCACAGAACCATTGTCAATCGCTTGGGTGTCTAGGACGGAATCGAGGATAATAGATGCGTCTTGTTTGGACTCATGAGTAGGCGCAGTTTCAGTCAGGGGTGGTGTGGTTTCGGTGAATGATGGTTGTTGCTGCTGCTGCTGCTGAGAAGAAGTGGAAGCACTCGAGGACCCAGTCTGACTAGACTGCTGCTGAGAAGAAGTGGAAGCACTCGCGGACCCAGTCTGACTAGATTGCTGCTGAGAAGAAGAGGAAGCACTCGCGGACCCAGTCTGACTTGGCAATTGCTGAGAAGAAGTAGCACCATTCTCTTGAGAAAAGTACATGCATACGTCACCAGCATTACATTCGCCAGATGGACAATCTCTTCCAGTGTTGTGACATTTGAAGCCCTTGAACTTGTCGCCACTGCTGCTGAAGTTGTTGCCAAAGCTGAAGTTGCTGCCCAAGCTGATGGTGTCAGCCTCTGGGGTAGTCTCAATGAATGGCTCAACAAACATATCATCCGTAAGTATGATAGGTGACACAGCTGATAACGACGAAAAAAGGTTGGGTTCTTGTGCCTTGAGAAAATTGATGTAATCATTTCTTCCTTTTGGAGTGTCCAAGGGATGCTCGAGCACTTGTTCAAGGCTGATGGTCAAGTCGGCATCATAGGAAATCCTCTGTAAGTAGATCATGCGATAACCCGCGGAAAGGAGCGCCCTCCGAGATCTCAGGTTTGGGCGGTTTGGGCCTTCGACCTTCGTCACATACAGGGTTGTGTCGAGATTAGACACGCTGTCTCTGACTACATTGTTAGTAGGTGAATCAGTGTTGTAGTAACCCTCAAGATAGGTCGCAGTATGTCTCTCGAATGCGTAGACATGAACAGAAGTCAACTCAGACAAACCGTACATAATTACTCCAAGATTTTCAACCAAGTTGATCTCTCCTCCTGGTCGAGAGGATGGCTGAGGGTCGCCCCCTATAATATCCATGAACACTTCGGCTTTAGAGGGAGGGACTTCAGGAGCTGTCTCTTCCTCCTCAGGTTCAGTATCTTCAACTACTGTAAAGACTTTACCGCAAACTACGTCGGCGTAACAAGATTCGCCGGAAGGACACTTGTTGTCGGTACCTCCACTTGGACAAGCCGTGCTACATTTTGATGCGTCTGCAAATTCTGTACCACAGTACATCATGGATGGATCGCTCTCCTTGGATTCTGCCTCAGTATCAGACTCCTCGGCAGGTGTTGACTCTTCGGCAGGTGCGGAGTCCTCGGTTTTTGACTCCTCTGCTGTTTTGAGAGGACGCTCAGTTGCCGACTCTTTCGAAGGTGCGGGCTCGGGTTCAGCCTCTTCAACAGGTTCGGAGACCTCAGGTTCCGATTCCACGGGCCTAGGCATTGGTTTGACAACAGTTTGTGTTTTGCCACACACTACGTCGGCATAACAAGACTCCCCGGAGGGACATTCGCCATCTCCACCTCCACTTGGACAAGGCGTACCACATTTTGCTGCATCTTCAAATTTCGAACCACAGTACATCGACGATGGGTCAAGAGGCGCGGCTACAGCCACGCCAATTCCTTCATATACGCAGTCACTATTCCCGAAACATTTCATGCCGCCTGGACAGTCATCATCTGATCCTGATGGGCACTTCTTCGGGCAACTTTCGTGCACGTGGGCAAAAGTCTTGCCACAAAATCGTTTGTTGGGATCATCCCTCTCCTTCACGCCGTAACCCATATATTCGCATACCTTCGCTTCGTTACTCATATCGTAGCATATCATGCCGTCTCCGCACTCTTCGTCTGTACCTTCGGGGCATGGCTTGGGACAATTCTCAAGCATATGAATCCATGATTCTCCACACCACAGGTTTTCAGGATCTGTCTTCGCCTTGATACCAACACCTGCGGCAGAGCAAGATTTTTCCTCTTCACTCATGTTAAAGCAAGACATGCCGTCCCCACACTCATCATCAGAGCCATTTGGGCACTCCTTCGTGCAATTCTCGACGAGATGCTTATAAGACTTTCCACACCACATCTTGCCTACAGAAGCGGCCATTTTAGCCTCAATGTCAGCCGTCGTGCCCTCCGATGCGCACAGACTATCAGCAAAGCACTTCTCTCCACTATCACATTCTTCATCAGTTCCTTCGGGACATGCTTTATGGCATCGTTCGGACATGTCATCAAAAGTTTTTCCGCACCATCTGGTGGCTTTAATCCTGTTTCTCTCAATTTCTTCTTCTTTGCAGTCAGCTTGGTATTGGAAACAAAACATGAAATTGTCACACTCGTTGGAGAAGCCACTGTAGTGATATTACAACATGGAAAATGGACAGTAGAGTAAATAAATTAGGGGTGTGAAAATTGTTAACATCGGCCAATTGAAACTGCATCTGATAAAACTTACCTTGGACAAGGCGGGCCACACTCACCCTCATAAGCACTCTTACAGTAGCTATTATGAGGGTTTGGATCCTCCGTAGGAGATTGTGTAGGTGTCCTCGTCGGTTTCGCCGTGGGGGGTGGTGCCGTTGGCGTCTCAGTGGGCTTGGGTGAAATAGTCGGCTTGGGTGAAATCGTAGGAGAAGATGTGTACTTACACTCACTGTCGGCAAAACACTTTTGCGACCCTGGACATTCTTCATCAGTACCATTAGGACAGGGGTCAGCACACCTCGATGCCATATCATCAAAGCTGCTTCCACACCACTTATCTGTGTCTATAGCCCCCAAATCCATAACAGTCATGGCGATTTCAGGCTCGGGGTTAGTCCAGCCCATAAACGCAAGACCTTGATCTTGACAATTCGGTTGATTCGCGAAACACTTTTGGCCACTTGGACAAGCCTGGTCACTCGTATTTGGACAGGGGTAGCCACATGGTCCGGTGTATTCAGGAGGGTTCCACATAGAAGAGCAATACCAGTTTCCCGGATTTCCAAAATCAATTGCATCAAGGTCCATTTCAGAAATATCAGGGATCTCTTCGACTTCGACTTTGACCGTTTCTTTGCAGTTCATCGTCTGGTAGCACCTTTGATTGCCGGGGCAATCCGAGTCGTATCCAGTTGGACAGGCTACTTCTCCACATTCATCCGAGTAATACATGCCGATGTAATCAGTACTGCAATAAAACTTGTTTGGATTCACAAGCGATCCTGCCGTAGTCGTTGTATGCAAGACTACTTCTGGGCCCTCAAGATCGTCCTCCCTCCAATTAAGACCGGGACACTTGAAATCGTTCCTGTTTGGGTTAACACACATGTTGGACGTCTCGTCGAAGAGTTGACTTTGGATGCAATCGTACATTTGACCAACGATTCCAAAACTGCACCAATAATATTTTTTGCAATCCTTCGTGGCTTTCCAGGTGTTGTCATCTTTACCGCACTCACCAGTGACGGCGGTGGGGAGGCTAAGCTGTAGCAACAGCAATAGCACAGCGCCGGCGGTAGTTGAGGCCGCCATGGTTTGTTTTTGGTCTTAAAATTTATGAATTCACATCCCACGCTTCGTTGGGGGCTGTGCATTGCAGAATTGAATTGAATCGAACTAATGGGCCCAATGCGTTTGTGAAGCGGTACAAGTCGTAGGGCTGAGCTATTCTGAGGTGGGCTACTATGGATTCCTTTGTGAAGAGTTCAAAAAATTCTTGGGCCTTTTTGTAGAAGATGGCTGTCTTTTGTTGCTTCTCAAAATGGCGCGTCTGATGTCGAGAAGTCGAGAATCGCCAACAAAAAAATGAAATGAAAATGAGCGAAGTCTCACAATAACTTGAATGATCTTGCCATTACCATACTCACAGTAATCATGACCGAAGCACCAACCAACTCATCACTACGTCCTCTGTCTCCTCTCTCGACGTCTAATGTGCAGATTTCGACGCCGGTGAAGCAACTTTCGGATAAATGCAAAGCTCCAAGTACACCAGCTTCAGCTTCGGATGATGAAATGGATCTGGCCAAATGGTGTGATGATTTCGGTGCTGCAGATGATTGTCGTGATGAGAATGAGGAGTCAATGCGTCTTTCTCCAGTTCAGCATGTGAACTTGAGCAATACATTGGCTGCTAATAGCATGAGTGTAGAGCGTGTGACTTCTCCCTGTGCTGACTACAACAACTCATCATTTCCTGGGAGCGAACAAGATGTCGAAATTCAAAGTCCCAGTACTCCTGATCCACAAGAACAAGACATCAGCGACGATGAGAATGAGGAGGAAACGGAAGAAGAACGCATTCAACGTGAAATGGAAGAGTCAGAAGCATTGGCTCGCCAAATTATGGCAGAAGAAGCAATGCAGACATATCAAATGAGTATTGCGAACCTCCAGGCAAATGCAGAACATTTCTCTGAAGAAGATCTTGCCGCACTGCAAGCGGCAATGGCGGAAGAAGATCCGGAAGAGGATGATGCTGTCGACAGTGATAACTCGCACGAAATGTCCTACGATGCACTCCTTAGACTTGGTGAGAGAATTGGGGATGTCAAGGAAGAACGATGGGCTTGTGTCGCACAAGATAAGATTGAAAAGATTCCTACAATGTTGTTTCATCCATCCATGGCTGAAGGGAAAGATGAGAATCATACGGAAGTGAAGTGCTTGATTTGTCAAGAGAACTACGAAGAAGGAGAGGAATTACGCTGTTTGCCTTGTCAACATTGTTTTCATAAGGACTGCGTTGATACTTGGTTGAGTACGAAGGATACCTGTGCTTTCTGCAGGAAGTCTATTGAATCCGAATGAGCAGTGGCATAATGCCTACTTTTTAATTGCATGTCAACATAGAGGCCCACAAAAGGATTTAGCTAGCAAGTAACGTATAGATTGCACGCTTTAGATGTTAATAGGACATTTTTGAACCTGATTTTTTTGCCTTGCTCATGATTCAGAGAAACGTTATAAATTCGGATACTTAACCAATCATCGTGCAAAAATGAATTATTATGTATGAGACTTAATTGCCTCTTTTCCACAATGCTACGCGTGCTGCGAGTTGAAAAACACTACATAGGTATTCCCTTGAACACACGGTTCCCCTGAACACACACAACTAAGGCTCAGATTCATTTGTCATTCGTCTCATTTGATTCATTGCTGCAACTTTGTAATGCTTTGATACATTTAAACCCACAGATCCAGTAGAAGCTCGTCTACTTTGTTTCCCGCCGGTACTGACTGCGGATTCAATGGTGGCCCTTCGACTTCTCTCTTCGTCCTTGTTATGGCGAATAGACTCACGAGACACCATACTGTTATTTACATCTGATGCAGGATATTGTTCCATCCCATTCCCCATTGCGATTGCTGGTGACGTTACAGCAGTTGTGATACTATTATTTCGTTGTGCGCTTTTGGCTTGCCGTCTTTTCTTATACACTGAGTAAATTGCAAAAATAGACGCAATGACCACAACAAAACAGGCCAATGTGACAAAGATGATTTCTCCTTGAGTCAGACCTATTGAGCTGCCACCATCTTCAAGTGATCGTGATATTTTGCTGGATATTCTGTTGATGACGTTGGCGTCTTTTGTGCCGGCGGATAGAGATAATGACTCCATGGTATTTATCTTTTGGATTTTTCAACCCGACGGTCAGAAAATAATAATGCTAATGACTGCTGTGAAAGACGGCGGTACCTATCAGATGATACTGAAAAGGCAACAATGCAATGCAAAGAGATATGAACTGCCCTGCTATCAAAGTATCTACTTGCCAACATCAACCATGCCACCAACCAAAGAGGAACGGCGCAAATGTCTTTTTGACGATGAGATTCTCAGCAACATGAAAGCAAGTGCCACTAAAATCAATTCAAATGACCCAAATGACTGCCACAATCATGTGCATGGGTCTATCTCCCGCCCCTTGTTTGCTCTTCTTTTCGAGAAAGAAATAGGTTCATGTGTTTCGCGTAAGACATTCGCAAAGAGCAAACTTCGTGCCGACCTCTCGCCAAAGGCATCAGCGCAGCTCACCCATCTCATCATCTCATGATTTCAATTTCAGTCGTAAGGTACGTCTCCCAAGTACGATAGTATCACATTTGTAGCACAGCAAGCGTAAACAATGAAGGCACAAATTCTTAAAGCAAGCTTACCACTGATAGCGCTATCTCTGGCCTGTTCGCCAGCGGAGGTAGGCGCGGCTGGTATTCGTGGGAGCATTCTTTCGATGAATGAACTGACTTCAGAACTAAATCAAGCTGAGAACAGTCACCGTAGACTTGACGAAGGCAATGGCGGAGGTGAGCAGAAAGGAGATAATGCAGAAGAGGCAGAAGAGGAAGCTGCTGAAGAGGAGGAAGCTGCTGAAGAAGAAGTAGAAGAGTATGAGGATGAAGCAGATGAGTATGACTATGAATATGAATACGAATCATTCGAGACGGAAGATATGCAATACGCTGATGAAGAAGACGAAGATACAACCACTATGAGCAGAGTTGAAAAGTATGAAGCTCAAGCTGTGTCGCTATTTGAAACAGCGCCAGCAGAATGGAATCCGGCGCAGTGGGACTTGCTGTTTGCCTTATTTGGATCTGTTCTTGTGTCATGTTGCGTTATGTCAGCCTTCTTCGCTTACTGCTGCATCTTTAGAGAAGATGATGATGCTTACGCCAAGAGGGGTCGGTCCTTGAGAAGACGTAGGCGTCACAAGTCGAAGGATGATGATACCGCAGGTTCTCATTATTCGAAAGAAGTGTCTCTCCTTCCCAGTGACTCACGTACCTTTTCCCCTCTCAGGAGTTGGGTCAGTGGATCCACTTACTTCAGCGACAATGAAGAGAGTGGTGCTGATGAGAGCAAGGCGAAGAAGTATTCTGCTCCGGATGCTGCTGCCGCAACATCTCCAACTGCCACCGTTACCTCTGCTGGTGGATTTGCTGATGTCGATGAAGGTACTGCTATTCTTCATCAAAATACTGGCGTAACACAGAAATCTACTGTTCCTCATCAGAACTCGGGCATTACGATGAAATCCGAAGTGGTGGAAATGTAATGAGCTAGTTTGAGGATGAGGGATAGGTGCCCTTAAGCGGTAGGAAGGAAGATTGGCCCGTGCTACATTATTTAGGATTAAATGTACATAAGTTATGACGTATTTGTGTTCAGTAGATCTATAGCAAGTTTCATTTGTTCTAGAAAGTAGCGTTGGCTTCGAAAACGGTACTAAATGAATATTGATTTGCTTGACTCCAGCTCCAGTCGTATCTTTTCAAGCAAGTGAAATCATCTCCACTGTTTGCTAAATCTGAATCCGAGATTAAAAATTTTGAGATACCAGACTGACATTCACCGTTTCTAATCCAAGCTACACGGACCTCAATCCAATATAGGGTTTTGCCACATTAGTTGAGACAGGTTTAATAATCTCTCTTGAACAATCTATTCATTTGATTAATAAATTACAGCTGATGTTTTAACGCTTCACGTTCTTAGGGATCTTGGGCCCACGAACACCACTGGAAACTCCCTTTCCTTTACTCTTAGCCTTGTTATCCTTCTTCCTTTGCTTGACCTCCTTCAAAGCAGCATCACGCTGAGCACTACGGAATTCTGGCTTTTGTGAGGCCTTCTTCTTGATATCATCGAGAGACAATCCAACAACAGCACGTTGGACCTTGGTAGATCTAGTTCTGCGCTTCTTGAGGTTGGTCTCAGTAATTCCCTTCTTGTGAAGACGACGCCACGCCTGAGTCCATACAAGCTTGGCAGGCTTTTTACGTTGAAGAGTAAGAGATTGGGCTTTGGAGGATCCAAGGAAGATGGGCTTTCCATCACGACGGATAAAAAGCTTTCCGGTTCCAGGCCAAATCCTGTACTCGGACATTGCGCATAGTTCAGCTGAGAAGTTGGGGAGAGACAAAAAGATAGGGGTTAGTGCACAGTGTTCAAAAAGGTAACAAGTTGTGATTCCAGGTGCATTTGTGTTGTGCTGCTCTAGAGAGCGTTTTGGGAATATTAAAACACCCCCAAAACTACTCCAACCAAACTTCGACGTGATTCGTATCGAACTTAGTCGAATAATACTGTATGGTTCGAGCGCCAGCCACATGCCAAATAGATGTCAACATCATCTCGTCTTATTGACCAGAATGGGCTGCCTTGCTCGATAGAACTGAGGTAGGTTGTGTTACGGTAAATGTGCAGATGGGGATGCTCCGAGGCCGCTCGTAACACACTTCCCTCGCCTTCATATCAGCGGCATCCTGAACATGCTATCCTAAACATGCTAATTATGAACATATTCTTCCCGTCACGCCTATTATTTAAACGTACTTGCGATAACCATGGTGCCTAATGTTGTTTATTTCCGCCGCTTCGTAGTAGCTACTTCGTCATGAAGGTGAAGCGAGGTGAAGAGGGAGGGAAAGGAGGAGTAAAAGAGAGATGGGATCTCATTCTACTATTCCCACGTGACTTGGTCTACGTGAAAATTAGTAGAGGAGGTAAGATGGGAGGTCGAATTGAGGGGAACCCTTTCCAAGCCCCCTTTCCGAGGTGTAGTGCGTAAAAATGGAATTTCTAAAGAACGGGCGGACACGAGAAACGAGACATGAGAGGACATCATGTGAGATTCGAATTTAGCAAGTGCTCAGCGCCAAGCCAAGTGCCAAGGTTCTGCTGTGCAGTGGAGAGGTAAGAAGTAGAGAAGTAGTTCGATAATAGTTGTTCTGTTAGTATTTTTTGAACTTGTGTGTCTCTACGATAGAGAGAGAAACGCTACTTATTGGCATATCCACTAAATAACAATGGGAGCAGCATGCTGCAAGTGTACACCACGTTGGAAGAACGAGGATGATGTTCTATGCGCATATCTTTACGAAGAATGTACCTGTTGTCGACCTAAAAAGTTCATCCTGCGAGGTTGTAGAGCTGGTGATGATGATCATGAATGGAATGCGGCTACCAACGCAACTGTACGCAAACTGATCGAGGAAGAGATCTTTAACCCATACGGTCAACCAGTCGAAATTGCAGCCGACGTCCCAAAGGCATGTTGTGGCTACGAAATGTTCGAAGCAGCTGTTGTCAGACTAGAGAAAGAGTGGTCACCGAAAATGAATCAAAAGATTGAGCAGTATGGATATATGGTGGAAGGATTTGAGTGGGTGGAGTTCAGATATGTAAGCCACGGTCAACACGGTGGGCATACTCAGCCCGTACCTCATTTCTGCATTAGAGTTAAGAAACTTCCTGAAAAGGATGAATGATGGCGGTATAAGTATCCTATCCTGCCAATGCCGAAGCAGAAATTATGTGAATAAATGATGTACAACTAATTTCGCTCTAATACAAGTTAACATATTTGAACATTATGAACACTCTCTTGAAAAAGTTGCAGGCAGTAGCTGTACAAAAAATTTCAACCCGATGCAAAATGGTAGACTGTTTCGTCATTGCCTTTTTGGTCTTGCTGGCTTGAACCATTCCCGTTGTTTTGAACTACGTTGTTTTGCATTACGTTTGCAGCGGGCTGACCTGCCATTGCTAAATTTCCAATGTTGTACTGATTCTGCATTGGAATTTGCTGTAACTGTTGTTGGTACTGGGCAAGGTTGAAGAGCTGCGGATGTATCTGTTGCTGCTGGGGCTGGGCAGGCTGTTGCTGAAGCTGCTGAATAAGTTGCACAAGCTGTGGAGGTAGAACAGCTGGAGCTCCGCTAACGCCGGCATTGACTGTCGGTATTACTGGTGTCATGGCAGGCGGTGGGACGGGCACGGTTGAGTTGTTAAGAACGACGTTGTTTATCAGTCCTGGGTTCTGCCGTTGATGTTGCACTTGTTGAGGCACATTCGTTTGAGGTTGGACTTGAACATTAGGAATAATGGGCTGAGACTGAGGCGACGTTTGAGCCTTAAAATGACCCGCTTGATCCTTGCTAGCTTCAGATGATGTGGCTGAGATCTGAGGTACCATGCTCGGTACAGCAGGCAAAGAAGGGTTGAATTCTTCGCCATTCGATCCTGCATTCTTCACTAGCGTGATATTGAAACATTTTGCAACGTTATCTTCACTTCGGACCAATGCAATACATAATCCGAGATCAGGTTTATTTGCGAAAGACGATCTGATGAACACTGGTTCGTCCGAGCAGCTACCACTTGAATGAGGAGAAGATGACCGATCGTTTCCATTTCCATTATAGCCAGTATCAACCATATGGCTAATAAGTTCCAGAGCTCTCGTTA